>JALBYZ010000161.1:0-49545 GCA_038050575.1 Globisporangium mamillatum | reverse complement strand
ATGGGCTCA
The DNA here is from genome assembly GCA_038050575.1 of Globisporangium mamillatum. Lineage (NCBI taxonomy): Eukaryota > Oomycota > Peronosporomycetes > Pythiales > Pythiaceae > Globisporangium > Globisporangium mamillatum. The sequence continues at coordinate 49,536 of JALBYZ010000161.1, read as the reverse complement.
AAGAACACGCCTCGCACGCCACAGAGCCCCGTCGTGCTGAAAATGTGCTCCTCGATGTGCTGGACCGTTCGGGTTGTCCTCAGGTGCCTCATCATAGGAACGTGCTTCTTTTTGCCTGGTTCCTGCACTGACAGCACTTCGCTTTGTATGGGTCTTCGCAGTTGGAAGCTGTCTGGTAATGAAGGATGGCTTCGACTTTAGTCCTTCGTGCTTCAAGTGCTGGACAGAGGCGAGCGCTGAAGACGGGAACAGCAACACGCGATACTTCAGTGAGTAGTAGACGAACTGGGTGATATGCGTAGCGTAGATGATGGCGACGACGCTGTAGAATGCGATCACAACGGGGATATCGCTCACCGGGATCAGGTGGAACGTCGTGGCGTAGTAGGAGAACGACGGCACGTACATGAGCAAGACGTACCCTCCGGTGATGCCCAGGAGGTACATCTCTACAGCGACGTAGAGCAGGAGCAGGATCGCCCACACGACACGATATGTCGATGTTGAGACGTCCCAGAAGATCTCGGCGTTACCATCGCTTAAGAGTACGACTGCGGCAGTGGCGTTCGAGGCTTTGGGCGATGACCGTGACGGCAACGACGGTGGTGGTGGCTCTGACGGGAGCACCTGGGTACCTCTCATGAGGAAGCGCACGGTTGTAGTACAGTGAAGGTGTGTCAAACCTCAAGTGCACATCGCTATTTTCACCACAAATCAAGTCGTTTCAATCCCAAACATGATGCACGACGGCGTCATGACACGAAACGACTCGTGTTTTGCCGTTAAGTAGTAATTTGCCTCCTACTAACGTTACCTGCGATTGGTCTACGATGTCAAGATGCTGGCATCTCTGCTGATCTCCTCTGGTATTCTAGGATCAGCTCTCGCTGTTTGGCGCTGAGGTACACGGTCATAGATACGAGTACTCAGAGGAATCCAAGTCAAGCAGCTCTTCACAACATCTAAACCGAGGGTTTCTCACAGTCACCAGCGCACTCATATTGCATGACACCAACACGGAATTATGGGGTTTAAGCAGGGATATTCAAGCTGGTAGCGACTGTGACTGCACAAACTACTTTGAAGTAAATAAAACAGAAAATCGCACTTCCTACACAAACATGGCGACGGACGCACGACCCGAGGTACGGCGCATCTCGTAGTAGCCATAGAATAACCCTGGAACCAGGAACGCGATGATCAGAATACTCGAGAGCAGGCTCTTGAACGCGCCAAAGGTGATGTAGCAGAACGTGACGGCAGGGAGCACAGCCATAGCACTCAGTACCTTGATACCTCCAGGTACTTTGGTCGGTCTTGGGATGAACGGCAATAGCTTGCGCAGCCGGACCACAGCCAGGATGATCAGGATCTGGACTGCACCTGAGAACGCGTTTGCCATTGGTAGGAGCTTGTCAAAGTCGACTCCCAGTAATACTAGCGTGAAGAAGAGCGTGATGAAGATCGAGTTATGTGGGGTATCAAACTGGCGGTTGCGCCTCGCGAAGAAATAGGGGAGCATCTGGTTCTCGGCCATGCCACAGATCTGGATCGATTTGCAGAACAGACCCGAGATGTACTGGCCGCAGATGCTACAGATCACGGAGAAGACCATGAGGCCCTGGAGGATCGGCCCTCCGATAGACTTGGCGATTATTGGGTACGAGTCGTTGGTGAACAGCGTCCAATTGGGGTCATCGACGATGATCGCCGCGGGCATCGGGACGAAGTAGGTTGCGACCGTGAGTCCCACTGTGAGCGCAATGGCTCGAGAGTACACGCGCGCCGGGTTGGCCACCTCCCCGCCAAAGACCGACGCCATGTTGACCCCGTCATAGTTCCAGAAGAGCGTGTTGAGTAGCAGTGTCCAGTCGATCGTGAGCGGACCCGTTTGAATCTCGTCCTTGAGCTCCTCGTCGTAGACGATCGTCGCGTGTTTGATCTCAAAGAGGTCATCAAAGTCCCGAGCGCGCGCGTAGCTCCAGATCGTAAACACGAGTACTGGGAGCAGCACGAGCGCCAACAGTACCATACTCCCTCGTGCGACGAACTTGGTACCCAGCAAGCTCGGCAGAGTCAGCGCGATCGCGAGCATCGCCTTGACGATGTACAAGATCGACTCGGACTGGATCGTCACGCCATACGACTCGGAGAGGATCTTGAGCAGGTACCCTGGCAACAAGGCGGTGTTGAAAATGCCGGCGATCCAGGACCAGTAGCCGACCTGGAAACCCCAGAACGAACCGAACGCGTTCAGTACCCAGACTGTGAAGCCCCCGTCCTCCGGGAACGCCGTGCAGAGCTCCGCGACGATGTATGCGTAGGGGACAGTGACAAACAACGGATAGAGTAGCATCGCGGGGAGTCCGATGGCTGGTCCGCTAGACGAGATGATCGGCTCCGAGCCGATGGGTCCACCGCACCCAAAGAAGTAGGTGATCGCGGCGATCCCCATGGTTCCGAGGACGCGCTGATTGGGGCCAAGAGGTAGCGGGTACTGGTCCGACTTGCGGTAGGACACTTCGTCCGTGTTGTCGATCTCACTGTTAAAGCATCCATGAGGAAGAATCACACAGGTACACGCAAGCACCAAAGTTAGTTCAGATGGTCTCCCACTGATGTGGAGTATACCATGGCAGTAGATGGCCACTGGGGGTAGCGTCCTTCCTTACCTGAAGCCCGGCATGTGGTTTAGCGGCGCGTTGAGTGACAGGTTCTTCTTTGGCGCCATCGTGGGCAATGATGCAGCGAGCGAGAGACTGAGTGTGAGAGAGTTCAAAGCTTTCACGTGGGTCGATGGGGTACTGAGGGTAAGAGCGCAGATTGGCGAATGGGAGAAGGACTCCACAGGCGCACTGAGCAGTGACGTACTTGCTACGCGGGACGACGAGACGAGGAGCGTAGCGGGCGATATCGAAAATGAAAGCGTTGACTGGCTGGCTGTCTGGCTTGAAGAGCTGGAGGGAAGGAGGAGCTCTGCGCTGCGCCGGGTCACACAACAGGGAACAAAGCTTCCATTGTTGTCGTTGCGGTTGGCAACGGCAGGCAGTTTGGTGGAAAGAACTAAATAACTACGTATCGTTTGGACTGGCGCCAATGTCTTCGCTGTCCTATATATACCGAAAGGCACGTAACCTACCACGAAAATCGGGATTGAATATCTATGCTGGATAAACCCCCACTATCCAGTCAGCACGTTTGATGAATATGTCCCAGGACCTGAGGTTCCTTCACTTCACTGAAACCAAATGAGTTCAAACAAAACTTTGTGTGATCCTGACTAATAACTCAACCAACCTCCCTCCAAAGTCTCAACAACGAGATTTTTGCGCAACTCCAAAGTCCTAGCTGCTTACAGCTCAGAGGTTGCCCAGTTCTCCTTTTGGATGCTGGTCAATACATAAATGGATACTTAGGTACAACAGTTACTACGATTTACACAAACATGGCGACGGACGCACGACCCGAGGTACGGCGCATCTCGTAGTAGCCATAGAATAACCCTGGAACCAGGAACGCGATGATCAGAATACTCGAGAGCAGGCTCTTGAACGCGCCAAAGGTGATGTAGCAGAACGTGACGGCAGGGAGCACAGCCATAGCACTCAGTACCTTGATACCTCCAGGTACTTTGGTCGGTCTTGGGATGAACGGCAATAGCTTGCGCAGCCGGACCACAGCCAGGATGATCAGGATCTGGACTGCACCTGAGAACGCGTTTGCCATTGGTAGGAGCTTGTCAAAGTCGACTCCCAGTAATACTAGCGTGAAGAAGAGCGTGATGAAGATCGAGTTATGTGGGGTATCAAACTGGCGGTTGCGCCTCGCGAAGAAATAGGGGAGCATCTGGTTCTCGGCCATGCCACAGATCTGGATCGATTTGCAGAACAGACCCGAGATGTACTGGCCGCAGATGCTACAGATCACGGAGAAGACCATGAGGCCCTGGAGGATCGGCCCTCCGATAGACTTGGCGATTATTGGGTACGAGTCGTTGGTGAACAGCGTCCAATTGGGGTCATCGACGATGATCGCCGCGGGCATCGGGACGAAGTAGGTTGCGACCGTGAGTCCCACTGTGAGCGCAATGGCTCGAGAGTACACGCGCGCCGGGTTGGCCACCTCCCCGCCAAAGACCGACGCCATGTTGACCCCGTCATAGTTCCAGAAGAGCGTGTTGAGTAGCAGTGTCCAGTCGATCGTGAGCGGACCCGTTTGAATCTCGTCCTTGAGCTCCTCGTCGTAGACGATCGTCGCGTGTTTGATCTCAAAGAGGTCATCAAAGTCCCGAGCGCGCGCGTAGCTCCAGATCGTAAACACGAGTACTGGGAGCAGCACGAGCGCCAACAGTACCATACTCCCTCGTGCGACGAACTTGGTACCCAGCAAGCTCGGCAGAGTCAGCGCGATCGCGAGCATCGCCTTGACGATGTACAAGATCGACTCGGACTGGATCGTCACGCCATACGACTCGGAGAGGATCTTGAGCAGGTACCCTGGCAACAAGGCGGTGTTGAAAATGCCGGCGATCCAGGACCAGTAGCCGACCTGGAAACCCCAGAACGAACCGAACGCGTTCAGTACCCAGACTGTGAAGCCCCCGTCCTCCGGGAACGCCGTGCAGAGCTCCGCGACGATGTATGCGTAGGGGACAGTGACAAACAACGGATAGAGTAGCATCGCGGGGAGTCCGATGGCTGGTCCGCTAGACGAGATGATCGGCTCCGAGCCGATGGGTCCACCGCACCCAAAGAAGTAGGTGATCGCGGCGATCCCCATGGTTCCGAGGACGCGCTGATTGGGGCCAAGAGGTAGCGGGTACTGGTCCGACTTGCGGTAGGACACTTCGTCCGTGTTGTCGATTTCACTGTTGATGATGTATTTGGGAGACAAGGAGCAAGTCAGTGATCTTGTCGACTACGTGAGGACTAATAGACGGAGAAAACGTATGAAGTACCCACACAAAGCCAGTCATGTGGCCCAGTGGTGCGTCCTGGAGATTCCGCACCTGGTTTTTCTTTGGCGGCATTGTTTTTCCAGCGAGATCCTGACTTTTTTGTGATATATCGATGGTTTGGGTGTATGGTGCTGCTGGAGTTCTGGGCTGGATGTGCTGGCGGTCGAATATGAGCAACAGATCCCACTTACTCCCTCACTGCTGGACAATGGAACGCGAGCACATGCGCTATGATCAGAACTCGAGGCGTGAGACTTGGTGGGCTTGAGACCGTAAGGCGAGCAGCGTGGAATGGAGAATGAATGAAGAACTAGTATACCACAAGGCAGGCAATCAAAGTCGAAGCACAGGCAAGACGTAGGTTGTACTGTGATTAGAAAGAAAGAATAAGAGAAGGAAACAACGAAAGAACGCGGAGCGAATCAATGAAACGATTGAAAAACGACCTAAAAAATCGATGAAGTGAAATTTCAACCTTTCGAATATGGAAGTGAAAAAAGGAATTTTTCGAATTAAGCGGAGCCAGAATCTGGAGTTTTGCACCGCGTCTCTCTCTTTTGTTGTAGGAAACGAGTGGACTATGATCAACCTTGATCCAATTTGCCAAGCTTGACGCTGAAGGCGATTGCGAGACCAGTCTTGCTGAAGCATCAAGGGCAGGCGGTGGGGGAAATGGACACGGAGGAGCGCCACCGCATATCCAGCTAGAGCACATAGGACTTCGTGGAAGATTAAGAAGCAAACTCAAGACTCGTCACGTGCCCTGGCGCAGCTACTAAACCATCTTGATTATAAACATCCAGCCCAAGTAGCAGAAATCGTTCACACCTAAGAATTTCCATATTCGACTTCGACCTCAGCTTCTAGCTCATAAAGAGAGAGCAATAACTCCCCAAAATGGTCGAAAGTTTGTAGCTCCCAAGAGGAGTGAGGTGTCTGGATCTCTCCGAGCATCCAAAGGCGAATTTCGTGATGTTCTTCACTGGTTTCGCAAAGGAGTTAGGAGGTCGCATCATAGTACTTCGAAGTTGATGTTTGCGTTGAAAGAAAAACAAACCTCGGATAAGGTTCGAAACTGGAAGCAAGCACCGCGCCATCCAGGAGATTAGGAGGCAAGATGTGTGCGTCTTGCAGCAATCTACATGCACTACGCTCTCATTGGCGATCGCTCTGTCTCTACCACGCGCGCTGCTCTACTTGGTCAGCCATCGAGTGCTATTCGATGTTCTCGATTCGCCCTGCGGGGGTTAAGTTGCTAGTGAGCACGGTAGTCCTGTTCAGCTCACTACGTAACAAACTGTTACCACCAGTTTGCACCCACCTGCTCATACAAAATGCTACATGGGAGAGCGCACACGTATTCAATGACCTATCCTATTTCTCCGCGGCGACAATGCGCAAGCCTGTTGCACCGCAAGTAGCGAAACTCTGTAGATTATCAGGTGGGCGGCAAGCAGCGTAGTGCTTATACGGAAATCAAAGATAACCTCCTCCCTTCTTTCACAGGAGAAAGACGGCATTCGTGAACGCGCTTGTGTGTCACTCCCAGTGGAGGGAGGACCTGACGGCCGTCGTTTCCATCGACAGCCCCTTGCCTCTCTTTACATGGGGTGCTCAAGGTCTGATCGAGGCGGCCACCTCTCAAAGAGACAGCTGAGTCTTGCACTCTCGCTGACTACAGTGCACAAGTGATCTCTTTGCTCGGGTCTTACGTGGAGCTCGCTCTCGATAGCATGGATGATGAAGCCGCGACACAAGACCACGTTGAATTGGATAATCTCCCCCTCCCTCGACCCATCCTCGAGAGTTCAGTTTTCCCACCCAGTCCCAGTGTGATATAGAATGCCACGGTGCGGATCAACTTGGGTGCGCAAAATTCGAAGGGAAGAGGAGCTCTTGGGACCCTCTCACAGAGCCAGCACGTCCATCGAGACCATCAAGACTCCCTTCCGCACTCAACTGGTAAATTGATAGCGCACCTGTTGGCCCTCTGGGCATCGCACCTTCTCCCCACTCTCTTCCAATCGATATCGATGGCGGCTGGGCCAATTTCAGCCCTGGGGTTTCCTATGTGCGAGAGAGATCAGAACTCTGCAATTAGGGCTGCTGTGTTGAAGAGTGATCATACCGCAAAGATCTCGCTCTGCCATGATCTTGTTTCACTAGGCACGCACTGTACCTACTTGAGGTGGCTCGTACGTGCCAGCATCTCATGAGAGGAAGCTCGCTAACGAGATGGCGCACGTATGAATTCGAGGTCGTGAAGGTCCCTCTCCCCGCTTGCTTCCCATTTGAGTCCCAGATGACTGAGATCGATGAGCAAGTCGTGAGACCAACTTCAACATGACAGACAACCGAGGGCTCAGCAAATGTGCGTCGAGTGCACGCAACACTCGTTTGTGCTGTTATGGCAGAACCACAACTCAAAGGGAAGCGAAGGAAATTGCAAATTGATTGCCTCGCTGACGTGCCAGCGGAACAACTCATTCAAGCATCGGGTGTGACGCCACTCACGAGCAATCGTAGGTCAGCCATCTTCCACTAATAATGCTTTCGTGATCCTCAATGATCAAGGGCTTCAAGAATGCTGATGGTTCTGTACCCAGCCAGGATCAGTCCCATTCGTAACTCTTCGACTTGGATGCGATCTCAAATAAAAAAGGTGTCAGCCGAGCCACTGAAACGATAGCGCAACAGCTGGTGGTGGAGGGATCCAAAGAGCCCAAGTAGAAGCATTTGATTCTCTGGGCCGTCCCAGACTCGATTCGACACGACGCCTTCAACCTCGTGTCACCACCAATCGTCTGCTGTATACCAATCACTGACCGAGCACCCATCTGGTGTTAACCTAGCCTACCAGCTGCTGACAAGTTGTTGACGTCTCTTTTCATGGTGGTGTTGATGCACCAATTCTCCGCGCTGATCCTGACGCCTTTGAGTCTCTGTCTACCCCACGAAGATCTGATGGCAAAATAATAATAGTGACCAGGCAGGCGATGTATCTATCGTCCAGAGGTCAGTGGATCAGCCAGAGAGAGCTCAGACCTGTCCTGAGAGTTCAGAGGTTGTCTAAGAGTACACTGAAAGAATGCGGGCGCGAATGCTCATCTGGGCATGCCATTATCTTCGCTGCTGTGGGATTCGCCACATGGCGGAAGAACGAACGAACGATAGAGAAAGAGAGAAAGAGATGACGGTAACTACCCGCAGGGTCAATGGTCATCAGCAGCTCCCAGTCAACAAAAGTACAGAGAGCCACACAATTCACATGTGGTATGTGGTTGGTGGCCTGACTGAAAATGGTCAGACAGAGCCTCTGATTCAAACACTTGGCCTCCGCTGTAAAGGCCATGCAAATCTGCGACGCGTGAAACCCTTTTATATTGACTTGAATATATGTAATTTGATATAAATAGGCAATTGTTATCCTTTATCGTATCAGATTGGATACTAACACACAATTTTAGACTAAACAGGTTTGTGAATACGGAATGGGTGGTTTTTGAATCAGTGTCAGCAAGTTCCGTATTGTGGCTTCTGAGCTGAGAGCAGCCCACTCTCTCTTTTCCTGCGCGACTATTTTATATAAAAAGGTATATTCCTCACCACCTTACTCAAGTCGAGTCAAGAGGGAATCGCTCGAACCCTTTATACAATACACCAGCCCGTGATTGGCTGGGAGAATTTGAGTTTCATTCCAATCAAGTGAAAGACTTCCTCTTTACTATTTCAGCCAATTAGATCCCACACCCACCCATTAGCAAGCAGCTCTTTGAGTTTCAATTTGACTGACCTCCCTCCTCCGTCACCACTGTTCATTACTTTCACGTCTTTTTTCTTTTCAATTTCTCGTGCCTCAAGCTACTCACGTCCAAAAGACCAAATGGTCAATGCTTTACGTAAGATAATAAACTCTCTCTCTATCTTCCTGAACGCTCCACCCATATACCCGCTACAATCCGATACGAGCCATTTCACGTTTTGTCAGATGGCCCCACCGCAATTGCAAGCTGACATGCGAGCTCTCGAGCTGTTGTCACCTCATCTGTACAAAAAACCAAAAACCACACTCTTGCTCCTCGCCCGAGCAGTGGGATAGGCAGCCAAGGGGATCTTTTCTTCTCCTCGAGGTGATTGTGATTGTGCCTTGGGCTGGCAAACAACCAGAAGCAGAGCAGAGCAAACTACAGTCGCAGTCCGCCACACGAGGAGCTCAGCTCACTTTTCCCATGCGATCTGGTCCAAAGAGTTCGCCTGTAGTTCTGCACTTTCCCATGGCCCCCAGTCTCTCTCCTCAGAACTTCCAGGTGGCGGAGTGACAGGACAGGACAGTCCAGTCCTCCTCACTCGTTCAATCGAAGCGCATCAAATTGATCGCCCTTGTTGTGCCTTTGGCGACTCAGCCATTCGTCAATTAGCTGCCAAAGGGAAAGGACCCAGCTTGTGAGGACAGGCTCTAGTCAGCGCCAGCGCACCAGCATCTCCCAGTCCCGCAAGGCGTCCATTAAAGCTCCAGCACCAGCACCAGCAAGCAGAGTAGACTGAGCAAGCATGGGTGCCGACTTCCCGCTGCCGCGCGACCAGCTACCAACGATCAAGGTGTCGCCGCGCGAGCACGAAGAAGCGCGCGAGCTCGCGGACCACATGCTCGCGCACACAGTGCTCGAGTTCGAAAAGTTTGCCTACCGCGACAAGAACCACGTGGACCCGCGCCTATGGAAGTCGATCGGCTCGCGCGACCGGCTCAAGCTCTACAAGCAGCGCGAAGGTGGGATCACCCACGCGGTGCGCACACAGCGCCTCGACTCAATGTCGGAACTGCCCAGCGAAGCGATCGCAGCGGCGATGGACCCCGGCTCGCTCATGCTCACGGGGTACTGGCCTGGACGTATGGAGAACGCCATGTACGCCGTGGTGACCAAGTCGCAGGAGGAGCTTGCGCTCGTGGTCATCTACCTGCACGAAGACGTGGCGGACTGCGCGATCCTGCACACGATGGAGGGCCAGACGCCGGAGAACCCGTACCACTTTCTCGGCTACAAATTCTTTGTGCGCAAGTCACCCACGAACGCGCACCTGGTGCGCAATCGCGACAGTCTCTACCTGGAGTACTGCGGCGTGACCAAGACGTCGCAGGGCGAAGAGATCGGCTACCACATCATGCACTCGGTGGACATCCCGGGCTTTCCCGACCTAACGCGCCGCAACTCTGTGCGCACCCGGCAATCCGTGCGCTACATCTACCGCCAGAAAGCGCCAAACGTCGTCGAGATCTTCATGCTCGGGAGCTTGAGTATCTCCGGCACGCTCGGTGGGTTCGGTCCTGTCTCGACTTTTTTCACCGCCGACTCGCTCTTTGGCATCACGAGACTCGTCGATTGCGCCGAAGTCAAGCGGCTAACTGCCTGTGTTCGGGAGCGCCAGCGGAATATCGACCTACTGGAGCGCCGTGAAAAGGGAACCGACTGCGAGATCTGCCGGCAGCGTAAGAAAATGTTCACGAGCGTGTCACTCTCCGAGTGCATGACATGTGGCCAGTTCATCTGCCAGCGATGTCGACTCTTCAAGAAGATGTTTATCGGTGACGGCATCCTGGGAAGATTTCAGAAGATCTGCGTCTGCAAGACCTGCGTACTCGCCGCGAACGAGGGTGACTTTCGAGACCCGATCCACGTGAGTCTCACGAATCGCGAGCATTTGATCAGTCGACGGGTGAGAGGGACGTCCTCGGCGTCCTCGTCTTCGTACGCGACGTCGGAGTCGGGGAGTGGTGGAGCAGGAACTTCGGTGTACTCATCCTCGGACACGTCGTCGTCAATCAACAGTACGCAACAGGCGTACTACCACACGCAGTACAACTCGGAGCGCGGCGGACTGAGCGGCAACAGCAGCAACGGTAGTGGCGGTCCGAGTCGCGCGAGGAGGTTCCCGTCGTCGCAACGCAGTGGCAGCAGTGTTGGTGGTCATCACCAATCCCAATCCCAGCGACAATACGATGACTCGAACGAGTACTACAACCAGCGACCGACCCTCGCGGACGCCTCGAACGACCTGATCCCACTGGATTTGCAGCCTTCAAGTCCCAGCGAGAGCTCGCTAGTGGTCTACGACTCGTACGATCCGTCTCCGCCTCGACTCGGAGGTCGCCAGTACTCGGTCGAGTCAGGGTATCCGAAGACTCGGACCCAGTCGGGCGCATCCTCCGTGGCCTCGACCACGTTCTACACCCCCCCGGCCACACCGTCGGCGATCGTGGTCGGCGTGCCGGTAGAGCACTACGGTAGCAGCTACGAGGTGTCTCAGAAGTACAACTCTGCGCCCCGCACTGCGTCAGCCTCGTCAGCGAGAGCGCCGTCGACAACCTCGACCGCGTCCACCTCGGCCTCCGTTTCGGGACCGGATCACGAGCTGTTCGTGCGCATGATGGAGTTGCGTCGCGTGGCCGAGTCGACGTACAACACGACCAAGGAGAACGCGGCGTACATGAGCCAGCGGTATTAAACTATAACTAAAAGCTATTTGAATGCATCAAGATTAAATATAGCGTGTCTGCTACATACTCGGGAAATAAAGTTGTCGATGTGCGTAAGGATTACTGATCAAGTTGCCTGCAGTAGTTTGAACACAATGTTAGTCTACATGCAGTAGCTGCTTCCATTAAAGTCGGAGAGCTACAACCAAAACCAACAGCAGAGAACCTACTCTGTGCAACTCCAAAGAAAGAGATCACTGACAACCATTCAGAGCTTGAGCAACCTGAACATGAATGCATATTAGAATTGTTGACTTAGCAGTACTGAGTGGGGAGAAAAGCTGCGGCAGGTTGACCTGATTACTTTGCGTTCGCCTCGCGGTGGCGGCGACTGGTAATCTGCATGGAGCACCGAGCGTCCATCGCAAGAGGTCGCGCAAAAGGGTCACTGTGACCATTTCCGAGTAGAAGCGGAGGAGGTATGCTAATGAGAGCGAGTCCTGGTGCGAAAATTAATAAGCGGATTGTGGTCCTTGTGCGCTCGAGCTCCACGTTGCGCATAAAAATTGATACCCATTACAGTACCCTGCGAAATCAATGGTCTCAGTCTACACGAGGCGATTGCCGTTGTGTCGACATGCAACCAGGCATTGTACCTATATCTAATAGCTAAAAAGTCATGTGCTTAGTACTGATCAACTTGCGTTTATTGACTCGACCACGCGGTACAGCTCCATCACACCCCGACGGTGCTGATGGTGGCGTGTAGAATCTATGATACGATGTCCGAGGATCGTTTGACTAACTTCAGCTCCACACGGAGCTCGTTACCCAAGACTTCGAGCTGCCGAAGCACTACTTTACATTTTCATATACTCTGTCAATACAATTTCAACGCCACCCACGATGATAGAAGCACAATACACGCACACCATATTGAAACCAAATGGTACTATATTACACAACTACTCCCCACTCGCTCAGCACAGAGAAAACGAGATGGAAACGCAAATGTCGACGCAGGCATCTAACGCATCGTTTTAAGCTGTCTCATTTCTGTTGCAGTGGCTCCAGCGCTGCTCATTCCTGCGCCTGCGTCTCCTCCTCTGGGAGGTAGAACTCAGTCAGTCGGTACAGCAGCTGCAGCGCCGACATGAGCGAAACGACCTCGACCAGCGCGACCGACGACACGCTCGCGTCCCGGCACGCCGTCGCCACGTTCTCGTCGATCTTGGCCGGTGACGTGGACGCCGCGCGGGCCACGCGTAGCAACGCAGCCATCATCGCGTCGCTCGGCTCGGCAGACAACTCGCCATCATCTTCAGCAGTGGCAAAGTGCGCAGCGGCGTTGAGCAGCGCCGTCTCAACCTGGTTGTGCGCCGCGATGACGCGCACGAGCGTCCGCAGCGTCATGCGCTGGGCGATCGTGACAAAGACCATGCCGCCCGCCACCTTGGTCGCCATGCCTACGATCGACAACGCTGGGTTCAGGTTTTCGTACATGCTCGCAGTCACGGTGCGGATGCCGCGACTATGCTAGAGTTGGGACAGTAGTAAAAAGTCGTAGCCCGTGAGCGTCTGGAGGGACTCACGCGTCTTGGCGGGCGAGTCCGGGAGGCCGGCGAGCACACGGCGCTCGTAGCGCGCGGCACCCGGCGCCTGTGGCAACATCGACAGGTAGATCCAGAGCCCGTCGGCGGTTGGTGGTGCCGTCGTCGTGTGCACCTCGGGGTCGATCACTTGGTCGTTGTTGCGCGGCGACCAGTCTGCTCCGAGTACCGCGCAGGTCTCTCGGTACGTCGGGATCTCGAGTGGTAGCCCTAGGGCGCCCATGGACTTGTTGAGAAAACCCATCATCGCGATCGCGAGCAGGATCCACTTGACGTTGGTGTCATTGTTCACGCGCTTGCACAGCGTCTGTCGCGTCTCAGGCGTCAGCGTGCTCGGCATGTGCCCGAGGTGCTCAACCACGTCGATCACGCTCTGCTCCAATGGCGTAAAGAGCGTCTGACCACGCGAAGACAACACTTCCGACGTGAGCTTGTTCGCAGGGACTCCGCGGCGGATCGCAAACGTGCACGTGTGCGACGTGCAGTACGGAAGACGGCCCCAAGGCTCGAGACGTACAGCGCGAGTCTGACGAGGTTCTTCGGCGCTCCGAGGTCGAACATGAACGACGGCATGTTGAGAAAATTGGGCATGATCACGTAGTACGTGTGGTTCGCGGGTGGCCACGCCTCGAGGTACTTGCCTGTGTTGGACACGATACCTAAGAGCACCTCGGCGATCGTGGCGGCCGAGCCGTGACGTTCCACGAGCGTGGCCATGAGCACGAGGTCGTTTTGTATGAGTGACACCAGTGTCGTGGACGGCATCTCAACAGTGGTGGCAGCGCTCGTCTGCTCCTGTGGAGCCATCCTGCTTTGTGCTGTTGTTACTTGTTGCTGATGCGTCTTGTTGAGCGGAGAGGTCCGAATGGGGAATGTGCCCTCAGGCCGCGCTTGGTCCCCATGTTGAGTGTACCCAGAAGGCAATCAAATCACCTTGTGCAGAGCATCTCCTAATGGCTTGACTAGTGGTCGTCTTCCACATGTTTGGCTTCGGCAAATGGCTTCGATGATCCAGTTCCATGACTCATATGTACTTTTGACAGTTTCCGCGCGTTCTCAACGACAACATGCCCTTAAGTGCTGTAAGAAACAATAAGCAATTCTATTGCTGTCAAAACTGGAAATCGAAAAAATGCATAGGTTGGATCATTCGACCTTCATCTATCAATCTGAAGCCAACGGGTATATCAGTGCAAACCGGTGCATACCGGTATATTTCTTTTCAAAAGTATTCCCAGAGACCAACAATCATTCAGTTGGGTTCCCTTTTTCCCAAATCCAATCCATCCACATCAAGCCAAGACCAAGAAGAACACCAAGCAAGCAAGCCACACCCTCTGCGTGTTCTCTCTCTCTCTCTCTCTCTCTCTTGACGACGCCCTAGACAACGCGCAGCCATGATGGACATGCAAGAGATCAAGGAGCGCAAGCCGCACTCGCAGCAGCAGCAGCACGCGTTCGCGGCGGAAGAGCTCGACCCGAGCGTGCAGACCGCGCCGCTGCTCAACGAGAACGGCAGCGACGCGTCCTCCGCGTCCTCCTCCACCTACGACCCGCGCGCGCACCGCAAGCACCAAAAGCAGATCGGCAGCTGGATCCAGTACGTGCTAGACCGCGTCTGGTCCATGGTGTTCCTCTCTGTGGCGTCGTTTGGACTCTACGAGGCGCAGTTTGTGCACGAAGTGCTGTATGCCCCTGAGGCGCACCGCGAATGGGTCAACTTGGGCATCTTCTTCTCGACACTTGTCGTGCTCTTCGGGAGCTACATTGAATTGTATCGAAGCATGCTACTGGGCGAAAAAGTGTCGTACGAGAAGGCCAAGACGTCTACACACGCGATGCTCTTCTCGATGATCGCCGCTGGTGTCTGGTACGTGTGATATTGATCATCTTGCATTGAGGCAATTAGCTAATACTGACCGTGTGTGCATCCTCACTGTAGCTTCTCGATTGGGCTGTGGCCGATCTGGCACTGGCTGACGCTGCCGTACCTGTTCATGTGGTTCTGGGGCGTGATCGTGCAGATCGCCGTGGTGTTCCCCGTGCAGCTCCAGCGCGTGCTCTTCACGGTCGGCTACCTCTGGTTCATGCACACGTACCTCTCGCTCTTCATCGTTTAAGCAAGCCGCCGCTGACAGCCAACAGCAGCAGCAGCTCCATAGCGATTTTTGATACTGAAGAAGAAGGCAACGCTGCAGACTCTGCTGGCGGTATTGTTTGGTTTGGCTAAAATGAGCACCGAGTTGGTATGAGGCTCATATGGGTGCAGCCATCAAGCCGCCAGCCAGCTAGCTAGCAACATGATAAGTGAGTGAATATAAGAACGCACATACACGCATCAAATAGAGCCAAATGCTTCAAAGCAAAGAAAGGCACATCCAAGTCTTGATATTGAACGCTGCCTGTGCTCACAATCAATCATTCGAGTTCGCTCCGTATCTCTTTTATTCCAGCACTCGGTGGACGCATTTGCCATGGTTTGCGGTGCCTGCTGGTCTTTCATGAGTGACATGATGATGGCGTTTATGGCGCCAGATGGCGCCAGATGGCTTCGTTGACAAGTGACATGGATGGTGTGAGAGATAGATAGCGTATTCACGAAGAGCTCCGGTCCAACATGTGGTGCTGGTGGCTCTGACTTACGAAAATCCACAACATGACATGGCTTCTCCAAGAGCTCATCAAGCACATTCGGAGCCGAACACAGTTCCAGTCCGTGCAGCCATAATGAATGGGCAACAAGTGCCTGTGAGTGTCCCAATCAACCAAAAGGTCGGTCACCCAGGAGCGGCAGTCTCGAATGCGTGCTTCAACTCTGAAGGGCGAGCGGGGAGTTGATGGGCAGCAAAGGAGCATCGCCTTGGAAGTCAAGGTCACCTACCTGCCAAGTTAACATGTTCGTTTTCGAAGCGTGTTGAGCTCGCTCGCTCGCTCTTGGTTGTTGCTGATTGTCAAATGCCACACGCAATTATGAAGGCCATATTTTCCATTTTTCATCCTTCACAAAAAGTTACAATAAAAGTCTATAGATTTGCAAATCCATCGCACAAACTTTTCCAAAACCCATCAGGAATACAATTCAGCCTTAATATGATGTTCAAAACGCCTCTATAAAATGAATATTCGCGTTTCCACACATCGTCTGGATCTTGAAAAGCCGTCTGTTTGTTTCTTCCTTTCTGTGCTGCTGCATTGATTCCACGATCCTGTGCGCACCGATTCGTGAAGCTTCCAGCAGATGGAAGCGAACCGGATATCCATTTTAACGTCCGACCCCCCAGGCATCAGGCCATCCAGGCGTCAACCAACAGTCAGTCACTTTCGCTTTTGAGGCTCCACAGGACAGACAGCAGCACCATCGCCAGTGACGCCTTCCAGCCAAAGGTCTCACTTTCGCATCAAATGGCGCACTTCCCACTACCTCGCGAGACCTTTCCGGTGATGAAGTTCGCGGCCGACCAGAGCGCCGAGTCCGCCGACTGCCGCAACCGCCTCGTGCACGCGACCATGAAGGCGCGCCGCGAGTTCCGCGACAAGTACCTCATGAAGCTCGACGCGCGCGTGTGGAAAGTGCTCAAGAAGAAGAAGTCGACGTATAAACGCTCTACTACCAGCACCAGCAGCAGAAACAGCAGAGCCGGCGGCTCGTCGTCTTTCGATTCCGACGCACAGAGTTCACAATTCTCCGTGTTCATCCCGAGACGCTCGGCGCAGGTGCCCAGGCCATCTTCGTCGTCCTCGTGTTCGCCGATCCTGATCGGCGTCGGCTCGATTCTCGGGAGCCTCGAGGACGTGATGCTCGGACTCACGAGCTCCAATACGAGCGCGATGCTGTTCGTGACCTCGTACATGCACAAGGACGTACTCGACGCGCGCGTGCTGTCGACGCTGCAGTCCCCCACCGAGGCCGAGCCGTTCGAATACCTGGGCTTCAAGTGGATGGTGAAGGGACCATCGTTCGCGATGAAGAGCTTCATTCGCCCTCGGGACTTTGTCTACCTCGAGTCCTCCGGAGTGCGCGCGGACGAGCAGGGTCACAAGGTCGGCCACTTGATGATGCACTCAGTTGAGCTCGCGGGGTGTCGATCATTAAAGGCGCAGCACGGCATCGTGCGAGGCGCGATTTCGTTCTGCTTCCTGTTTTCCGAATCCCTGGCAACGCCAGGTTGCGTTGACGTATTCTTCAAGGGCTTTGTGGACCCTCGCGGTGGCGTGACGGAGCGCATCGCGCTCTCGGCAGCGGCGGACAGCATCATGGCGTGCCAGAACGCGCCACTGTGTGCTCGAATGAAGAAGTACTCATGGATGGTGCGAGAGATGCGCGGTCAGGCTCAGGCTCAGCCTACCCCACGCCAGAGCAGTAGTCACAACCCGCGAGCGACAATCCTCAGCTCACATGAAGTCTACCTCAACACTGTTGAGTCTGTCAGCTCGATCCAAGCCAGCGGTGCGTCCGAGACATCGGAGGAAGATGCTCCTGTACAGGACGGCTGCTGCACCGTGTGCGACGTCGGCTTCAGCGCGTTCACCGTATCGTTGGCGTGCAGCATCTGCAGCTTCCACGTCTGCTCGTCCTGCGTACAAACTGTTGTGATGGCGAATGGCGCGTCATCGTCCAGCACGACAACAGTGGAGAACATCTCGTTCTGCCATCACTGCGTTAACGCGGTGGAGAATCTCGACTCGACGCGCATCGCACGAGACGACGCGACCCACACGTTGCGGACGCTGCGGCAATTGTCGGGAGCCAACAGTATCAGCAACAACGATTCGTTTCTGCTTGGCGCCAGTGAACGCATCAAGCTCGAGCCAATCAAGAAACGGTGCCAGTCGGTAGCAGGAGTGACGTCGTTGGCAAGTGGTAGTAGCGAGCTGGCACGTCGATCGAACATTGTTGGATGACCGACACAGCAAAGGATTATGAGGCAGCGTTTTGCAGCAGCAATCTTCAGTATTAAGAAACTATAATCAAAATCAAATTCTCACAAAACAATGATTATCAATCATAACAAGATGTCACCCTTCTTTCGAGGTTGATAGGGAAGTGCATCATGATAGTGGCGAGAGTCGTAGACCGTGGCTAATTTTGTCACGCTACAACCCGAGTCGTGCGTGACCTCTGTGCTTTGAACCTAGTCATTCGATTCTGTCTGCTGGTATCGTGAAATGACTACATTCTAGACAGCTTCTTGTTCTGTTTGACATTTAACTTTGTGATTCCAATGAACACACTTGACTCACTTGGCAAACCAAATTCCATGCACACACCACACGTTCTTCTTACGCAGCTCCTTTACTGAACGAGCGAACAGTCTCCGCCGAAAGAACGTCAAAGGTTGGACGTCGTTCGACGGTGAGATCTTGAAGCAAGCTTTACGATCTGTCGACCGTCAATATTTCTTGATGCTGAGGAGAGCGTTCATGGCCCTCCAAACAAACTCTATTACCACAGCCACACATTGTTCCTCCACCTTATATATACTATAATGATACCCAGCAGCACTCCTCATATCTGTTTGTCTCTACTCTGTCGTGTCGGTCGTGCTGCTCGCCTCGTGCTGTTTCTGGAAGCAGCTGCCGTTGATGATCGGGTACGGATCCCGCGGATCAACCGGGATCTCCCTTGATTTCATCACGCACGACTTGCAGCACACGATCTTGAAGTTGCGCGGCTTGGCGAGCACCCAGGGCTTCACGTAACACTTGGAGCACACAGGCGCTAGGCAGATCCGGCACGGCTTGCACGAGAAGCTCAGCAGCGACGGCTTCTTGAAGCAGAGCGAGCACACCGTGGACTTGGACACAGTAGTGTTAGCGGAACTAGGGGCGCGACCGGCTCGAGGTACACTGCTGTGACTATCCGAGGACTCGCGGTAGCTCTTGGTGATCAGCGCCGAGTGGCCGCCGCGCTCACTCTCGCTCTGCATGAGCATGAGCGTCATGCGCTTGGCCGCGGCGCAGTCGACGGTCTTGGAGATACTCAGTACCATGTCCGCAGACGTGTTGAACGCCATAAAGTCCGCGAGCTCCCCGCACAGGTTGAACACGCCTTTGCTGTAGAACGCGATGACGTTGGGCGAGATCTGGCGGTAGATGCAGCAGAGCATCATCTGTGCGCGGATCACGATGCTCTCCGGGTAGATCGGGAACCCGGGGATGTCGACCGATTTGAGCAGGTGGTAGCCGTATGTGATACCTTGGGAGTCCTTCTCGATGCCCATGCACTCCAGGTTGCACACGTCGCGGTTCTTGATCAGGTTCCCACCGGGGGTCTCAGCGACACGCCACTTGAGCCCTAGGTACCGGTATGGGTCCTCCTCCGTGCCGAGCTCAAAGGACTCGAGCACGGCCGAGTCCAAGTGGCTCTTGTTCACGAACGACGTGGTCGTGCGCATCTCCTCGGTGGTCTTGTGGTGTAGCCCGTAAAACGCGTTCTCCAGGTTGCCCTCAATGAAGCCCACGCCGAGCACCATGGACACGAGGTCCTCCGAGGGTGTGATGCGCTTGTAGACGCGCATGCGCTCCTTGGACTTGATGAACTTCCAGTCCTGCGGGTTGAGCATCGCCAAGTCTCGGTACCGGTACTGGATCTCCATGCTCAGCGTCGTGGCCACCACTTCGTGCGCGATGAGCTTGTAGGTCTGGACGTCGTCCTCGGTCAGCGCCAGCTTGGGGATCATCTCGTCCGTGAGCGGGAACGAGATCGCCGTCGGCGCAGACAGCACGGCGGAGCTGGTGCTCGCATGGCTCCGGGCGCTGCTGTGGGCGGGCATTGCGGTGCGATTTCTCTCTGTGCCTGTAGCTCTGTGAGGCTATCCGTCTGTCTGTCTGCCTGTCTGTCTGTCTATAGGTTCCGGTGGGAAAATTGCGAATGAGCTGGGTTTTCCAGTCAAATCGGATCAAATGAATCAGAGCGATCGAGCGATAGCCGCACCAAGTGAGTGACCTGGCGGCTGACTGACTGATTGACTGAGTCACAAAGGAGAGGAGCAACTGCGTTTGCAGGCTCTCTATTGCGGAAATGATGCGTGTGTGGGTGGGTATCCGACGTCCAATCAGCACAGCGAGAGCGCCATGTGGCGAATGGGATTGGGAACAGAGACCAAGAGAACCATATTGAGAGACCGCCATCTGGCAGCGCACGATGGAAGAAGCATCTGGGTCAAAGGATGAAGAGGACCCAGAAACACAGACAGAGTCAGAAGATTCACAGAAAGAGTGCGTTGAGGGTGGTATAAGAGTGTCAGCGACAATGGTCGATGCATGACGCCTAAGAGACGGCCGAATGAGGTTGAACAATGAAAGGTCCAAAGGCTTGGACCCTTTGGTCTTTGTGAGGAAGTTTCGGGATTGGAAGAAAGCAACAGTGTGTGCAGCGCTGCTTGTTGTTTGTGATGGTATGTGCTGAACACTTGAAGCCGCGCTTCGCGTAGGTATGTATGATCCATAGGTATCGATACCGCAGATCCTCAAATTGAATTGATTATCGACAGCTCCCTATTTACAAAGAGGCGGGTCTTGGATTCTTACTCCTCGGCTGCAAAAGAGGACCGCAATTACGAGTTGCTTCTGAACTCAATTTCGTTGCTGTACGAATCAAATCCATCACACCATCATAGCCTAAACTACAGGAGCACAAGTGAAGCTTGACCTCCTGATACAAGAGCTCCAAAAATGGACTGCTCCCATAGTTTCCAATGGCAGTTGGCGGTGGCGTTTTGTCTGTCATTCATTCTTATTAAATTGAAATGCCGCTTCATATGAAGCTCAGTCTCCCAGGCGCTCTGGGAAAGCTGAGTCTGTGGCTCCACACGCTTAACATTTGCGGGTTCCTTGACGCGCAAACTACATTTTCGTCGAGAAGAGAAGAGCCAGAAAATCCCACTGGTTTCACCAGAGTTCCACGGTATCCGGATACAGCGTGAAGCTCTCTCGGCTGACAAACGCTCTGCTATCCGTTGCCACAGAAACAACGCCTTTCACACTTTATGTGCTCTAAGTAAACAGCACGCACATAGAACTTGACAGCTTCAAGATGTCTGTCATGTCTGGTTCCATTTTGATGCATTTACAGCCACAGTCACACTGCTGTTGTTGTCTTCATCCCCCCAGGTGTTCCGCCCGTGAAGGAGCTCCATGGCCACTTGACGTTTTCCAGTCTCCCTGAGCTCATGTTCAGTGAGGCAGCTGACCACTTTGGACGCAAAAGACCTCAGACGTCACAGACCAGAGTAGCCAACCAAATACATGTAGTTTTCGTCAGAAGGCGAACCTTGGCGAGTAGATCAAGAGGAAGAGACTGAGAGCGGCATGGAGTGCGCTTTTTTCATCTGGTCAGCCGGCGCTTACACTGTGTGTGTTCGTGTCGTGTCTATAGAATGAATCTTGTATCCTTCGTTCCATTGGGGGATTGGTTGCCCACCAAACAGGCGCGAATCCTACATATTATGGATCTTCTCGTCGATGTTGTATCGATATGCAGTTGGGTCCAGTTGTGTTCTGTGTTCTCTGCTATTGTATCTTGCTAGTGGTGGTGGTGGTACATAACCTCCGCCCAAGTCTCTAAATCGCCGAGGCGGCATTATTGGAATACTCAGCAGTAGCAATGTCAGCATGATGAACTCGAAGCCATACATATCTGTTGGAACGATGGCTACTTGCCCAAATTTTGAATACTCAGCAACAGTAAAAACGATCTTGAAGGGCTCATGAAAATGGCTACATTTCATTTGTTTGGTTTCACATGCAAGTAAGAAATCGTCAGCCTTACCTTATTAGCGACTGGCGAATGGCCAGCAATAATACCCAAAAGCTCCAGCGAGTAAACAAACCAGTATGAGTTCGTGGTGTCTTGCAAAGCCCCAGCACCATAGTGCACACTAGAGGGCTTTTATATTCATAACTCCTTACATAACATCTCTTCCAACAAACCCTTTGTCCTACAACCTACTTTCCTCCTTCTACACCAATTGCTCATATATTAACTCAAATGGCGTACTCCTCCTGGAGCGAAATGAGCGGGTACGGCTGGCGCGGGTCCACGGCAAACTCCCTGGCCTTTATGACGCAGTTCTTGCAGCACACGATACGGATATTCTGCGGCTTGGCAAGCACCTGACGCTTGATGAAGCATTTGCTGCACACCGGCGCCATGCAGATCTTGCAGGGCCGGCACGAGGAGCTCAGCATCGACGGCTTCTTGGCGCAGAGCGCACATGTGGCATGCTTGAACTTGTCCTTCTCGGACTTGACGAGGTTGCTGTGCGTGTGTCGACTGCTCGCAGCCTTGATCGGCACTTCGTTCTGCAGCACCATCATCGTCAAGCGCTTGGCCGCGGCGCAGTCGACCGACTTGGCGATGCTCAGTACCATGTCCGCAGACGTGTTGTATGCCATGAACTCGGCCAGGTCGCCGCACAGGTTGAACACGCCTTTGGCGTAGAACGCGATGACGTTCGGCGTGATCTGGCGAAAGATGCAGCAGAGCATCATCTGTGCGCGCACCATGATGCTCTCGGGAAAATGCGGGAACCCCGGGACGTCCACAGACTTGAGCATCTGGAAGCCGTACCGGATACCCTGTGAGTCGACGGTCGTGCCCATGCACTCCAGGTTGCACACGTCGCGGTTCTTGATCAGGTTGCCTCCAGGGGTCTCGGCGACGCGCCACTTGAGCCCCAGGTATCGGAACGGGTCTTCGTCCGTGCCAGTGTCGAAATTCGCAAGCACCGCAGTGTCGAGAATGCTCTTATTAATAAACGATGTGGTCGTGCGCATCTCCTCTGTAGTCTTGTGGTGCAGTCCGTAGAGCGCGTTATCGACCGTGCCCTCGATGAAGCCCACACCGAGCACCATAGGCACGAGCGCCTCCGAGGGTGTGATGCGCTTGTAGACACGCATGCGCTCTTTGGATTTCACGAACTTCCAGTGATGCGGGTCGAGGCGCTCGTGGTCCTGGTACCGGAACTCGATCTCGCACTCAAGCGTGTTCACGACCACCTCATCCGCAAGCTGTCGGTACGCCTTGATCTCGGTCTCCGTCAGCTGCACGTGCGGGATCATGTCTTCGTGCAGCGGGAACGTGTACGAGAGCGCCGGGGTGCTGTGAAAGCCGACCATTGCTGCTGCTGTTGTGTGTGTGGTTGGCTGGAATACAGTGTACGTACTGCCTGTTGTCGTAGTGGCTGGGGTTTGCTATATACTGTACGCTGCTTCTTGGTACGAAGGGTGTGGTGTGGGTGTTGAGCGAACAGGAAACTCGCGGAATGGCCAGCAGCGCCGTCGACACCCTCTAGTCTCAGTTGGCGCTCAACCAATCTCGTTCGCTCCACTCAGCCTTTCTCTCTATCGACTCACTCACTCAAGTATCATCGCACAATCACTTGGAGGTATCATCCCAGGTAGGAAAAGCCACCAAACCATTCAACGCAGCCAATGGACTCGGCTGGATACAGTGAACCCTGGCCTTTGTGTACGCGCTTGTGTGCAATCGCGTGGTTTGGATTATCCCACCTCGCTGACAACCAGCGCTGGCGACCGTCGCCACCGTTCATCTGGTGCAACCGAACCAGGTGTATGCTTGCAAATCGCACGGACCTTGCGCGTGGAGCTGCTCGTTGTACGCGATGATGCCATTTACATACCATGCATATATACATATCACCAGTGAAAAGAAGAAGGATTCAGATAACGCAGACACAGCAGCAACAACAACAACAATGGACCGCGAATTGGGTACTGTGCACCTCTCTAGCCCCAGAGGTCTCACTTTGTTGGGATTTGGTGCTTTCGGTAAGGAATGGGATGGACGGATGGACGAACGATGACCGCCAGACCAGAGTAGGTTGCTGCTGTACAGTGTAGTTGATCTTAGAGCATAGACCAGACACATACACAGCGGCAGGGTGAAGAAGTGGTTTAGCACAGACCAGTGAGCGAGCTCAGATCCGTTGGGCAGTGGACATTGTAATGGACAATGGAAGCTCGTGCGATGCAGCTCCCGAAATGCTGCAGCAGGTCTTGTGGTTGCTGGTCAGAAATCATCCTTGTCCTTGGTGATAGGGTCCAGAGACGGGACGGAGGTCTAAAGTAGCCAGTTCAGACAAAAAAATAATTCAGCACCAAATATACTCAATGCGGATCTATAGTCGTCAGTAATAACGGAAGTGAACACAAAGAACCAAATCATATACATCCAGAAGGTGTTTTGCTGAAACATTGCACCCAAACTTTGACTTGGTTGCGAGCGATGGCTACATCCCTCCCGTTCAACTCGTGCTGGTGACCCCAGCGACATCTTCGCAGAGTCATCAGGGCAAACGGGCATCACTAGAGTAGGTGTCCATTCGTCCTGGAAGAGTGCGGTGGCCATGCTTACATAGCTGTGCAAGCTGCTGCGGATCGATCGCTCATATATGTGTACAACATGGAAAACAAGGAGCCAAGTATGCGAATACACGCATGAGTGTGTACAAATAAACAGTTCTTTTAAATTAAGGAGCGAGAAGAACTACCCTTCGTTTGTATCATTTGCCCTCCCTTCATACTTAGCGTCGCAATCGATGATCACACCAGCAGCGCCACCAACAATCCTTTAATAATCATCGTCACCGTCGTGCGCGCCGAGCTCGGGGAGAGGCTGGCGCGGATCCACTTTGAGTGACCGCGACTCGATCACGCACGCCTTGCAGCAGAGCACCTTGACGTTCTGTGGCCTGGCAAAGAGTACGGTCTTGACGCAGCACTTGGCGCACACTAGCTTGTCGCATAGTCGGCAGGCGCGGGTATGCGAGCCCAGAGGGAAGAACGGCGACCGTTTCTTGCGGCACACGGAGCAGCAGCTCGGCGTGCTGTCCTTATCCTTGTGATGTATGGCACTGTTGTCTTCGGACGATCTGCCAAACACACTGCTACTGGACTGGGTGAATCTGGACGACTGGCTCACCCACGTGCTGCGCGTGGATGCCGGGATCTCCACGCTGTTCCTTAATGCGAGCTGCGTCAATCGCTTGGCGGCCGCACACTCGAGCGCCTTCGAGATGCCCAGCACAAGCTCTGCGGCAGTGAAGTAGGACACAAAATCCATCATGTCGCCGCTCGGATCGAAGATCGCCTTGCAGTACATGCCCACGAGTGTCGGCGTGATCTGGCGGTAGATGCAGCAGAGCATCACCTGGGCTCGCACGACCGCATCGTCGGCGAACGCGGGGAAGTCGGGGAGGTCCACAGACTTCATGAGGTGGAAGCCGTACCTGTTGCCGTTGTGATCGATGTCTGTGCCCAGGTGCTCGAGTGTGCACACGTCGCGGTTTTTGATCATCTTGGTCGTCCCGGGAGTCTGCACGACGCGCCACTTGAGTCCCAGGTACCGGAACGGATCTTCGGGAGTGCCCGTGACGATGTTCGCGAGTACCGCAGCGTCCTTGTGGTTCTTGTTGAGGAAAGAGGTGACAGAGCGCATCTCCTCGGTCGTCTTGTGGTGCACGCCGTAGAGCGCGTCTTCGAGTTTGCCTTCCATGCAGCCGACGCCGAGCACCATGGGGAGCAACGGCACATAACTGCTGCTGTTGTTGTTGTTGTTGTTGTTGTTGTTGTTGTTGTTGCTGCTGCTGCTGCTGCTGTGAGTACTTGTCATCGACGGCAGGAATGAACCTGAAGAGGACGGGACCATGCGCTTGTAGACGCGCATGCGCTCCTTGCTGCGCACGAACTTCCAGTCTTTCTCGTCCAGCGTCTCGTTATCCTGGTACCGGAACTTGGTCTCGTGGTAGAGCGTCTTGGTCACGATCTCTTGCGCGAGGTGGTGGTACTCCTTGGTCTGCATACTGGTGAGCTGAACGCTCGGGATGCTGCTGTGGTGGCGGTTTTCGTCGCATCGCGAGCGCGAGGACGGCGACCCGGACTTGGTCGAGGTCGGCGTCGCAATGGATTTCATCCTGTCTGTCTGTGTGAATGGATGGATGCAAAGGGACAGCACGAAGCTGACAGGTAGGATACTAACTTGTAACAGCAGATATGAAGCTGCAAGCAGTGGAATGGAGTGGGAGGGGGACTTGGACTCTCGCGAGTGAATTGACGAATGACCGAGAGAAGAACAAGAACCCCTCACAAGGATGCATGCAGAGACGCGAACGAACGTGGGGGCGAGTAGTAGAAAGGATGGTGTCATTGTGACGATGGTACAGAGGAGGAGGGTACTGACGGACAGCCGGTTGGGTGGAACGATGCGTTAGGACAAGCAGAAGAAGAACAGCAGTACAGCACAGTAAAAAATACCAATGCGGGGTATGACTTTCATATCAGGCACAAGCACACACGCACTCTGATAGCCAGGTTGAATGCCAGTTGACCTCCAAAATATTCAAGCGTGCATACAGACAGATCGCTGCATCGCTTCTTAGTAGTGCGCGATGACCTTGAAGAGGGCTCTGTAATGTATGGGACATTCAAGATGACGCTTGCTTGCTCTCAGTGCCTCTCTCGCTCATTTTTGTCCACTTTTCTTCAGGTCCGAGCCCTTTACGTGCGTCTTTGTGTTTCTGAGTCGCCCACCGCCATCATCGAGAGTGCGGATGGTCCTCATCCATCACCTCGCTCACGATGTAAAAGAGCAGAACCAAATATGACGCACATCCCGGTGTGGCCTCAGCTTTCCATTCTCCAGTGCGGACTAGAGCTGTCATCCCCTCAACTGAAGACGAATCCTTTGTACTCTGAATACTGTATTGTTTGTGATGATCCCGTCGAAAGGACACTGTGTAATCGGTAGACGGTCCATCCTGGTGTGCTAATGCGACTACGATTGTACTAATGCACCGTGATTTTTTTGAGAGAGCAAGCGCTGGCGCTGGCAATGCGCACATGCGTGGTGCTCTGAATGTAGAGGCCAGGCGATTGTTTTTCTTCACCAAAAGTCTGATTACTGGCGACGGCTGATCGCTTGATCACTCACTCACTCTCGCTCAGCCGACTCCACTTCAACGTGATGATGATGGTGAACGGACATTGGGTGTCCTGAATTGAAGCACCACGCCTGAACAGTCATTTCCGGCTCCTCCCATCTCGAAACACGCGCCGTCCGTCCATCCTCTCGTCCTCGGAACTGCACGGACGGACGCACGGACTCAAGAGGCACATGCATCCACGTCTTCGTGGCACCATTGCACTGTCGGATTGGCTTGTTGGATGGACCATGGAGAGCGATCTGCAAACCGCTTGCAGTTGCGGATGCGTGATACTGACACCGATTCGCTGGGTAGAAACTGTAGGTTGCAGCGAAGAAGTGTAGGTACAAAGTTGAACCAAGCAGATAACGATCGCATCTTTTCCTCCGACTCGCCTTTACATCGGGACCCTCCGTTTGCTGTAGCTTCTTATCGAAATGAAGATGAGAGAATACGCTGTCGTCATTGCTGGACTGGCAGAAGGAGAGGGACACGCACCGTGAAGAGCTCCTGGGAACGACCAGTTCTGCCTCATCCGCCATTTTCTAGGATAGCTCGTCAACAGCATAGCATCATCATTGGGTTTGCATGCAAAAAACAAAACTCGGACAGTAACACTCTCGTTTCGTGTCATATAGTACCCCGAATTCTACATGTACGATGAGCATTGGTTCATTCACACGCACAGGCCCGCCTTTCTGCCACTCGTTATAGTAAAACGTAGTGCATCGGTTGCGACTTCGACCTGCCATCCAGACGATTGAGCACTGGAGAGTCTACCGACCCGTAGGCTTCCACACTGTAGTTAATACCAGTGCATCGATACGAAGTGGGATTGGATCCGATGAGCTCCGGGAGTGGGTGGCGTGGATCCACCTGGAGCTCCCTCGATTCGAGCACGCACGCCTTGCAACAAATCACCTTCAGATTCTGTGGTTTGGCGAACACCACCACCTTCACGTGACACTTGGAGCACACTGCCCTGGCGCAGATCTTGCACGTCCGATTGGGCGGACCCAGGAAGAACCGCTTCTTGTAGCACACGGAGCACGCGTTCTTCTCTTCACTGGTGGCGGTGGTGTTCGCAACAGCAGCGAGTTCGCTAGAACTCGATACGCGAGTCGAGCGCCGCATGAGCGCTGACATGTCGAGCTCAGGCTGACGGAGCACGAGCAGCGTCAATCGCTTGGCGGCCGCACACTCGAGCGCCTTCGAGATGCCCAGCACAAGCTCTGCGGCAGTGAAGTAGGACACAAAATCCATCATGTCGCCGCTCGGATCGAAGATCGCCTTGCAGTACATGCCCACGAGTGTCGGCGTGATCTGGCGGTAGATGCAGCAGAGCATCACCTGGGCTCGCACGACCGCATCGTCGGCGAACGCGGGGAAGTCGGGGAGGTCCACAGACTTCATGAGGTGGAAGCCGTACCTGTTGCCGTTGTGATCGATGTCTGTGCCCAGGTGCTCGAGTGTGCACACGTCGCGGTTTTTGATCATCTTGGTCGTCCCGGGAGTCTGCACGACGCGCCACTTGAGTCCCAGGTACCGGAACGGATCTTCGGGAGTGCCCGTGACGATGTTCGCGAGTACCGCAGCGTCCTTGTGGTTCTTGTTGAGGAAAGAGGTGACAGAGCGCATCTCCTCGGTCGTCTTGTGGTGCACGCCGTAGAGCGCGTCTTCGAGTTTGCCTTCCATGCAGCCGACGCCGAGCACCATGGGGAGCAACGGCACATAACTGCTGCTGTTGTTGTTGTTGTTGTTGTTGTTGTTGTTGTTGTTGCTGCTGCTGCTGCTGCTGTGAGTACTTGTCATCGACGGCAGGAATGAACCTGAAGAGGACGGGACCATGCGCTTGTAGACGCGCATGCGCTCCTTGCTGCGCACGAACTTCCAGTCTTTCTCGTCCAGCGTCTCGTTATCCTGGTACCGGAACTTGGTCTCGTGGTAGAGCGTCTTGGTCACGATCTCTTGCGCGAGGTGGCGGTACTCCTTGACTTGGATGTCCGTGAGTTGCACGCTAGGGATCTGGTCTTCGGGAAGTGGGAACACTGGGGCATTGGTCATTGTAGTCATACTGAGAACAATGAACAAAACTGGAGCTGCTGCTGCTGGGCGATTGGATCAGTGGACGACTGGTTGCAAGTACCGACCTGGGGAGATCAGTGTGGTTCGTATTCGAATTCCAAGCTTATACACTTTACTCAGGCTGAGGCTTGTCGATGTGCTTGTGAGGGCGAATTCGTGAATGGCGAGGACGAGACCTTAAGCTCGACTGGTGCGCGAGCGTGTGTGTGTGTGGAGGCAGAGAGAGGAGTCCGATTACCAGAAGCCATCATCATGACCTTTCGTTCTCTCTCGCGCTCGAAACAGCCTCTGAACCTTTTCGTACTGACTTGTCCATATGCTGCGGTCGGCATTTCCCTTCATGTGGTTTCCGTTATTATAATAGACGACCGGCATGTGAATCTGGCTGCTTACCAATGACATCCAGCTGTGGCGTACTTGTTGATTTGCTGGGCTGGGATACGACAGCCACAGCAGATAAGAACTGGTCCAGTTTCATCCATACCGATTGATTTCTGACTAATGTAAGCGAATGGGATACAAGCTGGTTCGACTAGCTTGCCACTTGCATCTTGAGGATTCCCGGCACACACTCCCCCCACACCTGTTGCTGTTGATGACCACCAACCAACCAGCCGATCCATCTGACTCAGACCGTCCATTGTTGATCTTGGACTGAAAGCCTTCGTGCATGCATAACCACAAGCGACTTGAATCGAGTATGCTAAGTCTTGAAGACGACTACAATTTGTCTATACTTGGACAAGTTCTGCCTGAAGGTATACTGGCTGACTCGCAGCAAAGCGTGAAGCCAACTGAATATTCCTGTGTGTATGGCCAGCATCCCCGTTGCTCAGCCTCTCTCACATCAGCAGAGTCAAACGGATGTCTCGCTGCAGCTGTTTGTCCTCGTGATGGCAGGTCAACAATCCTATTTATACCACCTTGGCAGAAGTATTACAACGATTTCGAAATGAGCTTGAATAGCTCTCGACATCCTAAGCACCACTCTGGCCGCCGCGCACAAGCTAGGTGCTCAGCTTTTTCGTCTTGGTCAAGCAACTACTTCACGATAATGCGTACGCAGTGTTCTCTACTCTCAGTTGCATATTTAGGAAGGAATATGCAACGACTACGGCCATACTGCATTCATTTCCTATACAAACACATGCATTTAGTCTATCGATTTGCTTTAGCGTTCTACATCTCTATTCGGTTCAATATCGTGTACAGTAGTAGTTGGTTGTTGTCGTGGGCGTGGCTACTTCCCACTCATCCTCAAGTGTCTCCTCGTTGGCTTCCCGGTTTGTCGGCGCATTCTTTGCTATCCCGTTCAGAAGGTCAAAGCCAGCAAAAAGCTCAGCAGATGCGACTCGCGGCGATGTGAAACGGGTTCGCGCCTTGCGCCGCGATGAAGCAGGATCGGCAGAAGCGCAGCCGCTTCTCCAGAATGCTGCCTTCATTCAACAAGTTGAGCGCGAAGCTCGTCTTCCACACGATCAGGCAGCTTGAGCAGCACATCTAAAGAACGACCCAGCCGTATAACCAAGATACACATGAGCCTCGCAGTACTTCGCAATAGAAAAGGTTCAATTAGACTGTCGAATAATGCACGCACGAACCTGCTCGCAGAGCTGGCACGGATAGCCGCGCTTGCACACTCCAAACGACTTGAGGCAGATGTTACACGCCGACGGGTCTTCCAGCCTAATATAATGTATAAGCAAAACCAATTCAACACGGTCAGCTAGTTAGTCAGTATCATCCGACAATAGAATAACCATGCACTATGCCAATCTTCCTCGATAGACTACAGCGAATGTACCGGCTTCGCGGTTCCTCTCGCGCCTTCGCTGCTTGGAGCAGTAGGTTCTGCTGCAGCGCGAAGATGAGTTTGTTGGTCTCGGCCACGCGCATGAAACCGGGGCAGCACGTGAGCAGGCGGTTCGCGGCGGCGTACACCACAAGCCGCTGCGGGGTCTTGCGCCACGGGTCCGTGCTTGAGCGCAAGAAGCACTCGATGAGCCCCGAGCCGATGCTCCGGTATAGGTAGCAGCACGACAGTCGTCGGCGCACGACCTCCTCCTGGTCATCGTCGAGCGGCGGGAACGACGACGTCGGCAGATCGATCGAGTGCATCAAGTGGTACCCGATGCGCTCGCCGCAGACGCTGCGCCGGATACCGATCGACTCGACAAATACGTAGTCCCGGTACCGCGTCACGCCGTATACTTTCGGCTTCTTCATGATCCACTTGAGCGTCACGGAGCGCAGCGGGTCGCTTGCCGCATTCGGCGCGATCAGCGTGGCGAGCACCGCGGCGTCCACCACCGGGTCCTGTATGTACAGCGACTGGATCTTGATCGCCGCTGTCGAGGTGGCCAGCGAACCGAAGATCATGTCCTCGATCGTGCCGATCGTGAAGCCCACGCCAAGCAGCTGCGTGGGGAGCGCGCTGCTATTGTGGTGTTTGTGCTTGTGGTGCTGGGTATTCTGTTGCTGCTGTTGCTGTTGGCTCTGTGAGATTGTGGAGGTGGCTCTGGGTATTGCTGTGGGCATGACCGGCATCTCTGTCGTCATGGTCATCGCCTCTGCTGCTGTTGTTGATGTCGCCTGCTTACTACGACGCTGCCGCACGCGCCTGTAGACGCTGAAGCCGCCCTTCTTGCTGCTCTGTATCTTGGTCCAGAGTTTGGGGTCCTTGAGTTCCTCGCGGTTCTGGTAGTACAAGTGCGCCTCGTACGCGCGCAGGTGGTGCTGCACGAGCCCCTCGGCCTCGACCTCGAGCCGCGCCGCCAGCTCCTTGGACACGGTCGTGCACGGCAGCGACGCGGACGACCGGCGCTGCTGGTGCCGCTGTTGCACCTGCAGCTGCAGCTGCAGCTCCTGCTGCTGCTCCATGTCAGTCAGTTGCTTGGCAGGTGTTGGAATGGCGCGGGTGCTATGTGGGTGGACTTGTCCCACGGCGAGCCAAGCTATCGATGGAGAGCAAGGACCGGCAGAAGCTTCTGCTGCTGGTCGCGGTCTGATACCTGAAGCGCACGCGAGTGACTCAGGAAGTGAGAGTCCCGCGTGGAATTGGAATTGGAATTGAGCGAGCGAGTCAGTCAGGCAGTCACAGGTGGTTACTCACGTACCAGTTCAGAGGATCCCGACAGTACATAGTGCGCACTGCTGAGATTCTATGAATTTGTATTTTTCGTGACGCATTTATTACGTCTTTCTTGCTCTTTTTGAGCCAAAAAGTTGAATTGGCCTCAAAAAAGAGATAGGCTCTCTTTTCGAAACCCTACCCCGACCGCAAACCCTGCTTAAAAAGCCGCGTTTGCCTCTCTCCAGCCCCTAAAACTCACAGCCAAATGCACCTTCTCTGTCCCCAAGAGTCCGCCTTTCCTGCCAAACCCATACAAAGCAACAGACTTTTGCACATCCGCAAAAAGTGGAGCCTGCGAGTCGATTTCGCCCCTAGCCGCGCATTTTCACGCCCGATTTCCCTCAAATCCGATACAATCCCTAACAAAAAGCGGCATTTGCCTGTGAGTTTTACCCTAAATAGAGAGGTTTTGAATAGCCTCTGATAATGACTTGACGGTAAAATAACGATATTTACGGTTGTCTAAATTGATGCAGCATTTGCTTAAATAATATTTGAGAGATATACAATAAGCTCTCGAATTGCCTCTTCTTGGGAAGTCGTTGACGGAAATCACCATTTCCAAGGTGCCGGATGCTTTGCAGCGCAGGGCATTTCGCGACCTTGCGATCGCTGTCCAAGCGCGTATCTCGCGTCCTCGTCTTCAGCAGGCGTCTTATCATGGAAGAAGCGATCCGAGATAGGACATTCTTGCTGCTGGCGGTTGGTCGGATGGATCAGGGTCCACCAGCCAACCATCCAGATGGCCGGACGATCCGGGATTGTGATCAACAACTCTCCAGATCAACTCAACTCGACGATGGCTCGACTAATAACAAAGCAATCGCGCTGCGACAGCACGAGCTACAGAAGACTGTCTCGCTTTGCTTGGCAGGCAAGCACAAATTTCCGCAAGGCGCGTAAACTGAACTATATGCTGGGAACGGAAGAGCCACGTGCGAAAGAGCTCCGAGCCATCCAGAGGTGCGCTGAGATCTCTACAACACAGCGACTGAAAATAATAGGTCGTCTTGTCATATCCATGCAGATCAATAAGATGCGGGCATGACACTCTGCACTTTGGTTGCTGCTGGCCAGGTCCTCGTGATTTGTATATCCCCGCAGTCGATCCAAACTCAACAAGTGATTGAAAGACACACTCAAAAACAACTTGTCATACTATATTCACACCAGCCACAGACAACACACAATATACAGTTCTTCTCTCTCTTGACGACACCACGGCGACGATTTTTCAGCCTCTTGCTGGACATTGGGGGCCGATTGGGACATAGCAGTGCAGCGAGAGAGAGAGAGAGAGAGAGAGATGCGAGTGACAGCTTCTTCATAAATACGACAGCCAGCTGCCGTCCTCTGGGACTCCCCCACACTCCACCCGCCCACTTGAGCCATTTTCCAAGTTAGTTGTGCAGGTTGCGCATGTACTCCTCGTTCGCCTTGGTCATCGCGTACACCTGCTGCGCCGAGTTCTGGAGCGCGACCATCTTGTGGAAGAGCTCGGCCTGGTGCGGCGCCATGCCCGGCTGCGGACCCATCGCGGCCTGGCGGGGGGTGATCCGATAAATGTCACCGCCGCTGCCACCGCCAGCCTGGTTCGTCGTCGCCAGGCTCCGGTAGGCCGCTTGCAGGTTGCTAGGCGTAGATGGCGCCATGGGACCGCCACCACGGTACTCGTAGTCGGTGCTGTAACCGTTGTGGTTGCTGTGATACTTTGCTGCTAAACCTGGATTGCGGTAGTCAACTTGCTGATACCGCTGCTGGGAGCGATGATGCGGACTCGCACTGCGGGAGTTCACTCCAGTTGACGATGGACCCCGTGGCGGGTACTGGTTTCCAAACTTCGAGCTTTGCTGTGGCGATGTCTGAAGCTCGCTGCGGTATTGAGAGTGTTGCTGGTTCAGGTTGCGGAACTCAAAGTCTGTGTGGTGGTTCGAGTTGCTGCGTGTGGATCTCGGCTGTCGTAGCTGGTAGTAGCCGTTGTTGTCGTACTGCAGGGCGTGGCTGCCGTGCGAACTCCCAGTCGAGCACACCGAGGACACAGCCTCGCCGTACATGGGCTCGGCCCCAGCCACATGCATGTACTCGACGTGCTCTTCGAGCAGCAAGGACCGGGGGTCACTGTTGCCTCCGCCTGCGCCATTATCGCCGCGCCAACTGCCGTTGCTTAGCTTCTTCTTCATCATCGCTTCGATCATGCCCTCGACGTCGTCCTCGGTCATGCCGCTGCTCACACTGAGACTGTAACCTTCGTCCTCGGACTCGCAGATCGTCGATTTGTCTTCCTCGGGCTGGTAGCTGTGGTTATCGCGCGGCGAGGGCACATCGGGTGCGTCCGAGAACGTCGAGCTGTCGACGCGGAACAAATCTTCCGGCAAGTGCTTCTCTGCGAGCAGCGAGAACGTCTCTTCCGCAGGCCGCACGTCCATGGTCTTAGACTTGAGCACGCACGGCGGGCAGCACGCAATGTTGGTGACGTCGCGGTTCGGACCGGCGAAGATGAACTTGCGCAAGCGGCACTTGGAGCACACGGGTGCGCCGCATACCCGACAGGTCTTGAGCGACCCAAACATGCCTCCGGTGCTCGAGCACACGGAGCACCGGTGCTTGTTGAAGTGTGTCTTATCGGTGTAATACGCGAGCGCCAGGATCGTGAGCTTCTTGGCCTCTGCGCACTTGACCGACTTGCTCACAGCCATGAGGGTCTCCTGGGTCATGATCGTCGAGAACTTCTGGATCATCTCGCCCGCGGGGTCGAAGAGCCCCGTGGAGAAGATCTCGACGACGCCGCCCTCGAGTTCGCGGAAGAGGAACGTGAAGAATAACTGGCCGCGCACCACATCGCTCTTGTCCCACGGTGCCACGTTCGGCAGGTTCACCGAGTGCATGATCAGGTACGCGTACCGGCGTCCCATGCTGTCTTTCTCAATGCCCGCCGCCTAAGATTGACAGACACAAGGTTGGTTGGATATCCAAGAGAATTATTTAGTTGGTCTATCCGGTGGAGTTGGCCTATACCTCATGGTAGGTTGCCAATATTCGAATTCGCTGGTAGAATAGAATAGAATTAGGAACAAGCAAGCGTACATACCTCCATGTAAGGCCAGTCGCGGTCCTTGATCACGAAGCCACCGGGGAACTTGGACACAAGGTACTTGAAGCCGAGGTAGTGGAACGGGTCCGTCGGCGTCGCCAGGTCTATGTTTTGGAGCACCGTGCAGTCCTTGCACATGGTGTCGATGTACTTCATGGAGATCTGCATCTCCTCGTGGGATTTGTCGTAGGTGCCGTAGACCACGTCCTCGAGCGTGCCGTCCATGCGGCCGATGCAGAGCATCGACGGCTGCTGTTTGTTGTCGCCGAGCACGACGACCGCTTGGCGCCGCCGGTAGATGTGCAGCTGGTTCTTGGACTTGACGAGCTTCCATTTGGCGGCGTCCACCTGCCGCCGGCGCGTGACCGCGAAGTCGTGCTCGTCGGCGAGCGCGACCTGCAGCCGTTTGCGCACGATCTCGCGGTAGCGCTCCTCCTGCTCCTTTGAGAGCGGCAGCGGCCCAAAGTAGCCCTTTGGCAACGGGAACTTGGGTCGGATCGCCATAATAACTCTGTGTGGGTGGATTTGGCTTGGTTCGTTCGCACTCGCTCTCTCTCTCTCTCTCGGTGTAAGCGGTTGCAGTTATGCGCGACCTGACAGATTGACTTGCGTTGTGCGCTTTGTTATGTGTCGGCTGGCAGGCTGGTGGGCTCGCGACGATAATGCGTCACGTCGGGGCTTGCTTCTTTGTTTGTCTGCGTCTTCCTGCTTGCGCTGCTCACAACACCGACGACACCAACAGAGAAATGATAGGCGAGCACAAATCCTTGCTTGCGTGGCTTGATGCTGTGTGGAGAGGCTGTCTGGTTGTCTATCCACGCCGTTTGCTATCTGGAAACCGTGTGATGAGGAATGGCGAGCGAAGTCGTGGACGTGCGTACTCGAAGAAGAAAGAGAGTGAATGAGTGAGTTCGCGGAGTCAAATCTCAAGCTCACCAGCCCTTCCAGTCTGCGAGTGAGAAATGCAAGTGCGTTGTGCGGTGGGTGCGGGTGCGTTTGCTGACGATTTGCGCTTTTGTCTCCACTCACTCTTCCACTTTCTCTCTCTTCTCTGCCCACTTGCAGGCTGGTGTCAGGATAGACAGACAAGACGGCAGGCAGCACGAAAAGAGGAAGCAAAGGACATTGGCCAGTCCCTACGGTACGAGTCGCCGCCTTCGCACTACCTGCTTGGCTGTGATCGTGATCTCCAGATTCATACCGTCCGTGGATTTGATCTGCGAAGCCAGAAGTGTCGGGTGTCCCTTTTCAGGTCGAGCGGGCAAAGTACAGTACGAGTCCGGTTTCAAAAGCTCAAAAAGCTCAGTCTTTGGGCGGATGGGCTCTTCTGCAATTGCTCATCATCAAAAGTCTCTTGGACTTTCTTCGCCTGAGCGACGGACGAGGCGATCCAGACAACCGACGACTGGACGAAATGGCTTCCCGCAATCAATCACGCCATGCTCTTCCTCTCTCTCTTGGACTTTTTGTTCCTTGTTGTTGGGAATGGCAAAGCGAGGACTGCGTGCCAGCAGACACAACAACAATCCGCACAGCAAGCAAGCGATGCAAGCGGGAGGAATTAAAAAAAATCTATTAGACAACAACTATGAAATGCGCAATCTTGGGCAAACTCGCATTCTTGAGAGCTTGTTTGGAAGATACAAGAGCTCACAATCAAAAGAACCAGGACCTCTGTGTCTATAGTAGCTCCAGGTAGTATCCAAGCGAGTGAGTGTACGGTATGGCTGGTCACTCAGCATGTTGCTCGCTTTGACAAAGAATCAGATCGAGCATCCTGCCCCCGAAATGATCAATCTCCTGGGCTTTGTACTCTCGGCGATGGTGGCATCAAGCATTAGCGCTCTCGAAGAACGAGAGAAATTTTGATTTGGATCAGGAAATCCTAGCCGCAGCAACCCACAGCCAGCTGTCGGATCACCACTCCGCATTAATAACGGATACTAGTATTGCCTTTCGCGGTGCAAAGACGCTCGAAGCCTAGCTCTCGGTCAGTCTGTCAGCGAAAGTCTCAAGGGCTCGCAGGTTGACTTCGAACGCCAGATGTACAACACTTTTTGGTGCTGAGAACAGGATCATATATAAAATCCAGATGCAGAAAATCCGTAGACAATTCCGAAGTAAAGTGCGAGCCTCTCGTTGAGAAAGCAGCGAACCCAACTGAAAGCCCCAGCAAGGAAGATAGATTCATGTAGGCTTTCGGAGGATGTATAAAGAGGTTTCGCACGTCTCAGGAAATCCGCTGGCAATTGTCCGGTTGCAGGCTTTGGTTTGGTTTGTGGTGGGATAATGAAGTGGAGCTTTCGATTTGCCATCTTCCACTTGGACTTGCCGCATTTACTGCTGTGATCTTGAGTTGGCTCAGCAAACTCTACGTACTCCA
Source organism: Globisporangium mamillatum (assembly GCA_038050575.1). NCBI lineage: Eukaryota > Oomycota > Peronosporomycetes > Pythiales > Pythiaceae > Globisporangium > Globisporangium mamillatum. Next base: position 11,862 of record JALBYZ010000161.1, on the reverse strand, counting down.
CAACATGACGCAAACCGCCAATAACCACAGAGAGCTCGCCTAATTTCGCCACGAATTCCAAACGTTTGGAAGTTGTGGAGTGCGGAGGAGTGACCTGTGGGAGTGACCATCGGCACGGCATACTAGACATGCGAGGTCCACTCCACGAAGTAGACCTCGTATGTCGCCGTCTTCTGACTCTGAATATCAGCTTGGTGGAGCACAACGTGGCCACACGAAGTCAATTTCAAAGCTTGTTGGTTGGCTGTCGATTGCACCCGCTTGCTTCCCGGTGACCTTCGCCTTCGCCAGCGGGAACCATTCGTCCGGATACTGCGACATCGATTAGGCATGAGGGACCTTACGACTCTCGCGATTGATCAAGTAACCAAGCAGCGCATTGTGGGTGGGCGGGTCCCTGTTTGTGTGTGCATCGAAGATCGCGCAAGTGTGGAATGGTCCACAAGTGGACACGATGTCCAGCCAGCCCCTAATATACGCCCGCACGAAATACGCTTCGATCTTGGTGAGCGGCCGGACTTTAGACCACAGGCAACAGTTTACTTTGGGAAACTACAACTGGCTGTCAAAGTTGTTTGTAACTCGCAGATGTTGCTTATGTCAGACACACAACAGTGCCTAACATTCAATAATCTGAATCAAGCCGTGATGTCTTTTGTGCTCTCGGTCGTGAAAAGCGATCCACTGAGGGGATTTGCAGCCCGTTACGAAGGCTGACGACAAACTATCAACTTTGGTGGACTTGCTTAGGCGGCCATTTCACACGCTGTGATGACTTTTTTCCCATTACGCTACGCATACCAGACCGAACAGACGCGCGAGACTCGTCCATTCGCGTAAGCAGGGTCCTGCAGAGCACAAGCATTGAGTAGAGGTGCTTCTATTGGAATACACCGGCTTGTGTGTGGAGATATTTGACGAGCTCTGTGTGTATGTATTGTTGACTTGCTCTTGATGTGTGCGTTAATCATCTCGATTACCAAAAATTGACAAAGCACTCCAAGTGTTCCCATGTGTGCTGGTTGTCGATATCGATCGATCGGCTGAGGACTCTCTATATATAGAGGCTCCAACACTTTCAAGACGAGCCGCTCACGAACACACGCAAGCGCTTGGAGACAAGGCAACACACGAAATACAACATAATTCCACGAAATACAACATAATTCCACGTAATACCCCATGGCGAAAAGAGTCCGTCATAGAGATCACAACGTAGATCGGTCGTATGTGGAGGACCGAGCGGGAGGTCGGAGGAAAAAGCCCCGACCTCCGTTCGCCATGTCTGCTTTAACAGACAGACAAACCTGTTTGTCACGCAAGGCGAATGCGCGAAATCCCGTGCTCTCGCTGCTGCGGCTCGTGCTCTGATCATTTGTACGGCGCACTTGACTTGATTCATTCGCAAAACAACTGGGCGCTTTAGGTATTGTCTGCGACTGTACGTCTGAAATAATTCGTATTTTCGCCACCACCCCATGTTTTCCGAATGTTACTCCGATGCGGTGATCACACAATGGTGGCGTAGCTTCCACCTCGGTGCTGCTCGTTTATTTCTAATATCGGTGTTGCCTCTATGGACAGTGCTTGTGCACACTTTTGCTGCTCCGCTTAACATCCATTCCCACGACTCGATGGCGCTCATGGAGTCAAACTTGGCACTACAATCTCCCCCACGACTATATAGGGGCACGCTTTTCACGCTTTGCTATAGACAAAAACAACAACTATTAGACTATTAGTATAACTCATCGTTGAAGATCTGTGAGTGTGCCGCGCGTTCCAGTTGTTCGAGTATTCTCGAAAGCGGCAAGAGTGACGAGAGAGAGAATGAAGCTAGCCATCTTGATGGAAGAATTGCATCGAGGACAGTAATATCACAATTTCAGTATCGCTTTGAACGTGTTCCTTGCGCCACAAGTTGACCAGAAATGACAGCTAAAGTTGGTTTAACTGGGACTAGCAGGAAAAATCATATATGTAGAAAGTTTAAACGACTCTGCCACGTACGAAAGACACAAAATGAATAGAAAACTGGCGCATTCGCCAATACGTGAGGTTCTTTATCGAAGAACGAAGACACAAGTAGTTTTGTTTCAGGGTAGAAATCAAACGAGGCATTCTTGCCTGGCCGGGCAGCCTTCAACCTACTTTCTGAGACCCCTCAGGTTTCAGGTCTCACCAGAGACCCTCTCCATGACTCACATGAGCGGGATCCCAATGTAAAGCTCTGTTGAGAAACAGTCCGAGCTCTGACGTGCCATGCAGAGGACTTGAGTCTTGCGTTAGCTGGCGGATAGCTTTCACTCCACGTCATGCCCAACACACCAAAGGGCAAATCAGTAAACACACGAGACCAGAGAGAGACGATCGAACAAACCACACCTTGCGATTGATCGTGCGTTCACATGCGTCTGACGCTGTAAAGTGAGGCAGCCTAAGCACTGGAAACCAGCCGTCCAGGTGTGTATTGACAGTCCCTATAGCATGTGCGTACGTGTTCTTCTTTGCATTCGGGGTGACGAGGGTGTACATACATATACATAGGTACTTTTGCACTTGGAGTCAGTAGCTCCAGAGTATTTCGACCAACTCATCCTCATAACTGGGCTTTTTTTGTGAAACTGAACTTCAGAGGACAGTATTCTGAGCTGTTTGATTGGCAGTTTTCGTCACGGCTTCCTTTTGCTTTTCTAACCTTCCAAATTCGAAATGTATTGCAACAACTAACGTCACCTTACTGTTAGATTTGTGGACAACCAGGATAAACCAGACAGGTGGCTACACTGGTTTGGAGTAAAGGTGGATACACATACGCGGACGTATAGTAGTAGCTCCTGGCGTGTGGCGCGTGCCAATCGAGCTTTCGAGTATGTCCAGACAGTGTCCACCCGAGAACATTCCTGATTCATCGCGCATCATTGTGAACACTTTCTAGTAAATCTGGTGTCATCAAAGTCGCCCCACCTCATGGGTGTGCGTGTACGTACACACGTACGCAAGCACGTACGTGTCGAAGTACTATAGTCTCAGCTCCACCAGCGTGCTGATGTCCAGGAATAGTGCTGTCCACCACGTAAAAGCTCTGGGCCAAATCTGCTCGTGCAAGAAATACCCCCTGGCAAAGTAGTGGTATTAGCATTATTGCAACAAGTGCGTCAGGGAAAGCCTACAACAGCCATCTGGACACTCGTCGACCGCATTTGCTGACATAACCTCAAACAACCCATTGGATTTCCGTCGCGCGCGAGAGAAATTGGCTAAAGGGGAAAAGAGTTCAGTCCTGTCCTGCGTTCGCAATCGGCGGCTGAGTTTCCAGAAGAGGAAGAAAACACACCAATAAAAGGGTATGCATCCTAGTCAACGAGGAGGAGGCTCAACGATCTCCATGTCAATAGACCAGATACCAGGACAGGTTATCAAATGAGTGAGTGAGGCGCTTGCCTCAGCAATCGCGTTCGAGAAACCGACTCGACACACAGAAATGTGCGTTGTGCGCGGGAGGGAGTCTCCGCTATTTTGTGAATAGGCTTGTAGGCTCTGGGAGAGGCATCATCACCTAAGTTTTCGATGATTTGACTTTCTTCTTTTTTCGAAGAAGGAGCAAGAGCTTTGGCAATGAGCCTAACGTCGAATAGTTATAATGTTCGGATTCTAACGTCACCACTTCAACGTGTCGAGCGAGATTTGCGGAACATCTGCACTTGGCGCGTTTGGCGCTCGCGGTTGCTCAGTTCCAGCCAGCGTCTTCCGTGGTCTGGTGGAAGGACCTCAGCAGACCCACCCAGGTCGAGTCAGGACTCTATGCTATGCCGAGGTGACAGTGACAGCTTGCTTCGAGATACCAATATATGTGTAGACCACCGGAGTGACGAGTAGCCAAGTATCTGCCTGCCTGGTCGAGTCAGGCTCGCGTTCGTGCCCTATGCTTTCGATGTGGCTTCGGAGTACACTACACTGAACACCAGGAGTGTATTCTGCTGAGGCGTCTGGTGTGGGCGAACAGTCCACCGTCGTCAAAGGGATGTATCAACGTAATTTGCGCAAAAGAAGCACAAAGAAGGCGAAATGCGAACGGGCTTACCACCTGGTCCAACGCCAAATTCAGGAAGCCTCAGCAACTTCGCCCGACTTCGTCGCTGCGGCGACACTGCATGCAAACGAATACGACCAGCGCACTCCGCGCAAGGATATGATGCCTTTAGAATGCTGAAGAGCTCAGTTGATTCAGTAGTGAGTAGGTGGGTGTATGCGTGTGCATTTATGTATTTATTCAGTCACTTGGTCCTTCGGTTCCATTTTATACTCTTTAGTTCAACCACAATAAACAATTCCTCATCACTTCCATGCTCCCATCCATTTACTTGCGCATTCCTTAAGCGCGACACTGTTAGCATTGGGATGCATAGTGTGGTCTGACCGCTTGGTCTTGGTTCGCGTCTTTATACACATAACTCTCTCGCTTGCTCCCTCCTCACCTGAGGTTCCGCATCAGCTCGCTGTTTGCCTGTGTGATCGAATACACTTCGTTCGCCGCGGACTGCAACGCGACGATCTTCTGGAAGATCACGATCTGGTCCGGCGTCATACCTTGGTGCATCGGAGACGGCACTGCTGGTGGTGGTGTATACAAGGGCGTCACTGGCATCACTGCTATGGGTTTCTCCTCAATCTCCAGGTTCACGTCGCCGTTTCCGCCATTTTCGTTATCCTGCAGGCGCTGGCTCATCATCGACGCGATGATCCTCTCCACGTCGTCTTCGGAGATGCCGCTGTCGTTGCTGAAGCGGTAGCCGTTCACGTCGAGCTCGCTCGCGTCGTCACCGTCGTTCTCCTCATCCGTCGTGCTGAACAGCGGCGTGCGACCATCGTCAGGAGTGCCCGAGCCACTCTCGTGGCTGTCGTTCCAGCGCTCGGCGTCCGGCAAGTGCTGCTCACCCAGGATCGAGAACGCCGGCTCGGCCGGTCGCACTTCCATGTTCTTCGCCTGCTTAAGGCACGAGCGGCAGCATGACACGTGCGCCAGCGACCGCGCGGGACCCACGAAGATCGTCTTCTTAACGCGGCACTGCGAACACACGGTCACGCCGCAGATGCGGCACATGCGGAGCTTCGAGAACATGCTGCTCGTACCGCGGCACATGAAGCAGTACCTCTGGATCTTGTCGAACGGTAGCTTGCCCGTGAAGTTGCGCAGCGTGAGCAGCGTGAGTTTCTTGGCCTCAGCGGTCTTCACGGCCTGGAACATCGACGTGAGCACGTACGTGGTCATCATCGTCGTGAACTTCTGGATCATCTCGCCGGCGGGGTCAAAGAGTCCCTGGGAGAACACTTCCACGACGCCCGGTACCGGCTCGCGGTAGATAAACGAGATCTGCGTGCGGCCGCGGACGACGGCGTGGCGGTCGAACGGCGGACAGTTCTTGAGGTCCACTGAGTGCATGATCTGGTACGCGAACCGGTTGCCGTGCGCGTCGTGCTCAATGCCCATGGCTTCGATGAGGCACCAGTCGCGCGGCTTGATGATGATCGACGCGGGCAGCGACGTGAGGATCCACTTGATCCCCGCGTAGTGAAATGGGTCGTTCGGCGTCGCGAGCTCCAGGTTGTGCAGTACTGTGCAGTCCTTCGTGCTCGGGTCTATGTACGCCATCGTGGTCTTGATCTCCTCGTGGGACTTGTCGTAGGCACCATAGAGCACGTCCTCGAGCGTACCCTCCATCCGTCCGACGCTGCGCATGCTCGGCTTGCACGCGTTCTCATCGGTGGTGAGCGAGTTCGCGCGCCGGCGGAAGATGCGCAGCTGGTGCTTCTTCTTCACGAGGCGCCATTTGTTGGCGTCCACTTGGCGGTTGTCCACGTGAACGAACTCATGCTCGTCCGCGAGCGCGCGCGCCACACGCTCCTTCACGATGCCGACGTAGTCCTGCTCCTGCTCGGGTGTGAGCTCCACGGGCCCAAAGTAGCCCTTGGGCAGCGGGAATGTAGGCTTCGCCATCGTTGGGAGGGAGTGTACCTGATATAAGGGGAGTAGGTTGGCTGTTGGCTGGTTCGTGGTGGTTGCTACTACCTATCCTGGAAAGTACTCTGACTGGGTTCGGCTAAGATGCAAAACGTGGAATGCCGAGGACTAGGAGCTGGCGCGTGGGGTGTCGACTTGTTGGAGAGTGAGCCGTCCAGTCAGGCTCTCCCTCTCTCGCTCTTTCTCTCTTTCTCCCAGCCCATGGTATCCGCTGACGCGGATGCTACTGTACGGTAAGGCTGCCCACCCACAGTAGTGGACAGGGAGCCCGCCCTCGGTTGTTGACCGGCCAACTGACTTTCGAGCCATTAATTCAGCTGCTGTGAGTTTGCAAATGCAATGATGGCACACGCACACTCGCCCGCGGCAGACAGACAGACACGTAAATGACCGGCAGGCGGGCCAAATGACGGCAAACGGGAAACGATGTGTGCAAAGCGTAGTACTATCGCAGACGAGCCGCGCGCACGTCAGGAGCTATCCGCTCCTGGCTCCTTTATGCAAAGCCCTTGGAACGTTTAGCGTTTGGTCACGGGCGCGCGGCTGTGGTATTCCTCCTATCGAAGCTGGTGTGCTACCGGTCATCGACGATGATTTCGTTCTTTTTGTAGGCGATTTTACTTTGATACTTGATAAGCTAGGATAGATGGTGGAAAAGTAGGATCACTGTGATATTCTGTGGGTGGGTACGCTAGTTTGTGCTGTGATGAGTCTAATTTGCCTTGATTGCCACGTCGTCAATCAACTTGGACAAGTGTGGGCACATTGCGCACCTCTAACAACGGGTTGTTAATACATATAAACAGTTTGTAGAAGCTGAAAAGCGTACATTACATCCGGTGACTGTTTGTAGAGGGTTGGCTGTCAATATGAGTATCATTCCCCTTTTTATATCGCATGCTTTACATTATTCACCCTTTTATAAACAACTCAAATACCCGAGATAAAGGGCAAGAGGAAAACCTGTGTACACTACTTCAAAGTCATAATACTCGTTTCAGCAGGCCAGATCGGTTGTTTGAATTGACCGCGAATTCGAGCCAAACTACCACTGAGCAAGAGTTCAATTCGATCAGCCTATCCCTGAAAATTGAATTGAACCTGCAAGTACCAAGCAAGCTATCTGCCCCACATTCACTTGCATCATTATGAGAGGGGACAGCAGACCTGGTTTCTGCAGCAGTGGCCTCGCCCCACTGAAACAGCTTTGATGCCTTTTGCAGCTGTTTTATTTCCCGTTTCCCGTGAAATAGAAAGTGACGTTGACGATGCGGCGGATCGCAAATTGCAAATTGCTGCAGAAAGTGATGGGGAAAAGCTCTGCTGCTGCTGCGTCTCTATGCAAACAGTGTCAGCATTGGCCAAAGTGCTGGCTCATCCATTGTTTATTGTGCTGTGTGCGAATCAGCACGCATTTGCCAATTGCTTTTGCCGTTTGTCCATTTCGATCTCTCTCGCTTTCTTGTCTTGGTGTATAGCAACGAATCTCTTTTCGTATTTTCAAAGTGGTCGAATCACTTCCGTCCCAGGTGAAGAAAATATTGTCAGCCACCCATTTCTTCATGAATGGTCGGATATATATCGCTACAATTTAAAACCGCGTTTCTGTCAATACGGTTTTTGGTTTTGAAAAGTCGCTGCTGCAATGGACAACCATCAACAGCATCAACTCGTGGGAGAGAAGGATTGAAAGAAAGGCTCAGGTGCGCTCTCGACTTGCGCCATTTTCTCGTCCATGTTGCTTTGTATAAATGACCTCTCTCTTCGACTCAACAGAGAAGAGAGCGTGATTCGTATATTTGGCTGCTACCAGTCTGGCGTATTGAACCCCCTGGCTTCGAGACTTTCAACAACTACATGTAAGGCAAAAGTCATTTATCTGCCGCTGTTATGCGTTGAATCCCATTTGTTTTCATTAGGCGTCGACATGAGTCAAATGTCGAAGTAACGCACCGTATTTCCAAGGCGAGCGACCACATCATCAAGGCTTTTCTGGGAATGAGAATAAGAAAAATTGGATGACGAGTTTTGCAAAATCTTGACTGATTTCTTGATCGCGCAGACCGACCGACTTGTCTACAGCCACTTTGCTCACTTCAAGGAAACGAGATTTTGAAACCCAATCAGCTTTTTGGGGTGGTGGGATTGGCTTTCCAAGCTCGGGCGCTTTTCTGCTGAGAAGATAAGAAATGCCTACAGAGACGAGGAGCTTTTGCCAACTCCTGCGTTTGACTGATACTGCTGCTGCTGCTGATTTGGTGTTGGCATCGCGGCTCTTCCCGGTCACGTCGCTCTCTTTTTGAGTTGGAAAGCCAGAAAAGCACATGAAACACACGCCATGCCTCGTCTGGGTCACGAGCGCTCCGACCAACAATGCTCATGCGCTTGGCAGGTATCAAGTTTGCCATCATACAAATATAGATAAGGAATGGACTTGGTGGACGAACCTCGGATCATGTATACCAGGATATCATGCCTGTCGGGTATCAAGTTTCACAGACTCCTCTGTAGCATTTTTGTAGATATTATGCAGCTTACGGGACCGTACCAGATGGCTTCCACTGATCTGACTTTTGATGTCGAATCTTCAATAAATCTCTGCAGCATGAGGCCCAAAGTCCGTCTCGCCACTCAAATCAAAAGCAATCGAACGCTCACCTCACCTCACCCACTCAGACTAACAGGAAATACTCACACTCGATCGACTTACTGTTTCAAACCACTTCGCTTGACTTCACTATGGTGCAACACTTGACGCGTCTGTCAGACTCCGCATCATCTCGTTGTTGGCTTGCGTGATCGAGTACACTTCATTCGCGGCGCTTTGCAGCAGCAAAATCTTCTCAAAGATCGCCGCTTGCTCGGATGTCATCGCGGCAGCGGCTGCGCTACTACTGTCGCCGTCGCTGCTGGGGACTGGCTCGCTTCCTGCTCCTTGTCCATTGTTGCTGCTGCTGCTGCTCGCGGTGCTGTTGTTGCTCATCGCGTCGTCGGTCGCCTGCTGCGTCTCCTTCCCAGTCTCACGAGAGACTGGGCCTCCGGGGAGCGCCTGCACCACCACCAGTGGCACTCGGTCATACGACACCGGTGCTGTTGTTGCTGCAACTGGTCTGTTTTCATCAGCACCACCAGCTCCGTCTCCAGTCCTTGTCGTCTCGCCGTTGCTATTGCCGTCCGCGACACCACTGGACGCCAGCGCTCGCTGCTGCATCATGGACGCGATGAGCTTCTCCACATCGTCCTCTGAGATGCCGCTCTCATTGCTGAATCGGTAGCCGTTCACATCCAGCTCGCTCAGCTGATCATCATCGTTATCTCCATAGTCATCACCATAGCCATCAGCTGTGAGCTCTCTGGTGGACTGGAGATTCTGACGTGGCGTCGGCTCGCCATCGTCAGGCGTCCCGGAGCTACTCTCGATATTCGAGACCTGGTCTGGCGCCAAGTGCTGCTCGCCCAGGATCGAGAACTCGGGCTCCGCGGGTCGGATCTCCATGCTCTGCGCGTGCGTGAGACACGTGCGACAGCAGTTCACCTTGACGACCGAGTGCGCCGGTCCCACGAAGATCGACTTCTTCACGCGGCACTGCGAGCACACCATCACGCCACACACACGACAGTGCTTGAGCGACGAGAACATGCGACCCGTGCCTTTGCACAGATAACAGGTCTTCTCGGGTCGGCTTGTGCTATTGCTATTGCTATTGCTATTGCTGTTGCTAGTACTACCATTGCTGGTACTACTACTGGCCATCGCCATCGCTGCCTTTGCCCGGTCCGCTTCGTTGCGCAGCGCCAGCAGCGTGAGCTTCTTCGCCTCGGCGCACTGCGCCATCTTGAACACGCCGGCGAGCACTTCGGACGTCATGACGGTCGTGAACCTCTGGATCAGCTCGCCCGCGGGATCAAAGAGCCCCTGCGAGAACACCTCGACGATGCCCGGCACGGGTTCCCGAAAGATGAACGACAGCTGCGTGCGGCCGCGCACCACGGCTCGGCGGTCGAACGGCGGACAGCTTTTGAGGTCCACCGAGTGCAAGATGATGTACCCGAAGCGGCCCGCGGCGCTGGCGTCCTTCTCGATGCCCATGGCTTCCATGTAGCACCAGTCGCGCGGCTTGACGATGATCGACGCCGGCAGCTGCGTGAGGAACCACTTCATGCCGATGTAGTGGAACGGGTCGTCCGGTTTCGCGAGAGCCAGCGTGTGCAGCACGGCGCAGTCCTTTGTGGCCACGTCAGCGAATGCGATCGTGGTCTTGAGTTCCTCGTCCGACTTGTCGTAGGCACCATAGAGCACGTCCTCGAGCGTGCCTTCCATGCGACCGACGCTGAGCATCGACGGCCGCCACGTGTCCTCGTCGGACGTGACCGAGTTTAGCACGCGCCGCCGGCGGAAGATGCGCAGCTGGTGCTTCTTCTTCACGAGGCGCCATTGCGACGCGTCCACCTGGCGCTGGTTCGCGTACACGAACTCGTCCTCGTCACGGAGCGCGCTCGTGAGCCGCTTGCGCACGATGTCGCGGAACGTGCGCTCTTGCTCTTCGCTCAGGCGCGCGTCGCCAAAGTAGCCCTTCGGCAGCGGGAAGTTGGGCTTAAGCACCATATGATAGACGACGGACACCTGCTCGCCTGTTGGTTAGTGAGTGAGTGAGTAAGTGAGTGAGTAAGCTGAGCTGAGCTGAGCTGCTGGCGAACAGCCTGATCGGTTGATGGGAGGAAAAGCAGATGACGAAGTGAGACTTCGCGGCGCTTCTTAAGCGTCACAGAGCGTGCGTGCGGCGATGGCTGGCGACCAACTCGTAACCCAGGCGCAGTTGTGCGCACGTACCGGTACGCGCACGAGGGTTTGGCGCACGAACGGATCATTTCCAAAGGCGGCGGCATCCAAATCGATCGGTCAATTAGCCGACGCGCACTGATAGAGGAGGCTCATAATGTGTTGAGTTGCCCTTGACCCCAACGGGAACTACGCACTTGCGCAAGTCGAGACAAATCAGTTGGAGGAAGATAGGTATCTTTACTATTGTGTTTTATAAAGCGATTTACACAGCAGTGTTGTATGATCTTGCATTACAAGGAGGTGAAGAGAATATATACAGGTCAGCGGATGCTGATTGAATCCTGTGTAGAGACTGGCCAGTGTAGCAGTGACCATCAATGCACCACTCGCTCTCGCTATGCTCATGAGCTCATGTTTGCTTGATGACGGTGTTCAGCAACAAGACTGCCACTCGCGCAGTGTGTGTGTATGTGTGGATAAATCCTCATCCGTCGGTGGTAAGAAGCCCAAATACAGTCCACCAGGACCAGGAGGGAGCCACACCAAAAGACTATGAACCGTGCAAATGTACACTGGAGGTGGATTGCAACGGAACCAAACAGAAGAAAGAATGCAAGGAACGTGCGATTTGTGCAGCCATGCTGTTGCTGTCGGACCTTGCGCGCAGCCAACCTGGGACGATGCAAAGTGACGGATCCTGGATCGGGATGTGAAGTTGAATGTGATCTGGGTGTGTGTGGCGCGAATGGCGTGCGTGCTCAAGCACGGAAATGACGACGATGGCAGCTGGCAGTTCGAATTGTGCTGGAGCAGTCAGTAAAGTGAACCAACCGACCATTTTTGCAATGATGTTCTAACGAAACGATTTCTGCAACCCTACGTTGGTCAACAGACACTGAATGTTGATCGTGCACAATTGCAAGTACAGTCGTGCCTCTCATTAGTGACCAGACAAAAATCTGTAAATTTTCACCACTATAAAAAGGTTATTATTTAGAAAAGTATTACCGGAGACAGTGAAATTTGATTTGGTTTACATTACACAGTCAGCTGCCGG
>JALBYZ010000160.1:0-49580 GCA_038050575.1 Globisporangium mamillatum | reverse complement strand
TGATGTGTACCACACACATCTGCCTCCATGTAATGGCCATTGAGGGCCCATTACAGCTGTACGAAGCAGGCGTCGGCTTGCGCGCTATTGCGCGGCCTGTGAAGCGCTCCTGTGACGCCGTCCAGCGCGTGCTCAACAGCTGCGACTGCTATGATCGCTCCTCTTTGAAAGAGTACTGCGTCTCCTCGTGCGGATGGCGGCTAAAGGAGAACACTCCGCAAGCCAGCTGATGGCGCAACCTCACCTGCCGTGCCCCGAGCCTGTGGTGCGGCGCGTGCTATAGAGCGTCGACTGGCTGCACTACTCCAAGATGGCGAACACGCTTCAGCTATCCGCCGAGCGCAGAGCCTGCCACCTGGCGTGGGCAGAGGAGATAGTGGTACGGCCCGATCTGTGGGTGATCGTCGTATTCTCTGATGAGAAGAAATGGAACCTTGATGGTTCGATGGAATGCGTCAGTCAAATTGCCACCAGATGGGTGGTGGTTCGGTCATGGTATGGGGCGGCTTTAGCGCTACAGGAAAAACTGAGCTTGCAATGTTAGTGGGGAAACAGAGCTCTGGGCATTACGTGTACACACTGTCTGAGTTCTTGCTTTCATATGCACACCTTCACTACGGCGCTGAGTTTGTCTTTGAGCAAGACAATGCGTTGATCCACACCTCTGCCACTATCAAGGAATTCTTCGCCGAACACGGGGTACACGTGCTCGACTGGCCGCTGTTTCCCCGGATCTAAATCCGATTGAGAACTTGTGGGTAATCATGTCAAGAGACGTGTACTGCAACGGCACGCAGTACGAGAACGTTGCTTCGCTCACTGCGGCGATCATTACGGCGTCGAAGAACATCTCACAGGTGACACTGACAACGCTTGTCAACTCGATGCCACGCCACTGCATTGAGGTCATCATGGAAAAGAGCAGCAAGACGCACTACTAATTACCAACACTCCTATCCATCGCTTAATACAGGAATCTGTATGGTCCCAGATGTCCGTAAATTTTGGCCACGTGCCACAATCGGTTTTTTGTATGTGAGGCACCCAATAGAGCACGAATAATGAGTCGTTAGCAAAATAGAGGGTGCAGTACAGTGTTTCGCATAACATATCTAAACAGCATCGCCAAACCCTCAGTGGTTGTTGAGTTATGTGGAAAAATGTGGGTGTCCGTATAATTTGGCCAGGAGTGTATTGACTGAAAACAATTTTTTTGATTGGCCGATGAGTGGCATACAGAGATCAAGTCAGAATCGTATTTGTCGGAGTTATCATCATAATGAACCATGGAATACAATCCAAAAGTTGTTTTGCTACGCTCGATAATATGACAGCTACCTTTGTTAGGGGCTGGTCACGTTCAAGGGTTAAATATTTACGCTGGTATAAATCGGCTAGCCACGAGACAGTGTATAAAAAAGAAAGAATCATTAGGAGCTGAGAGGCAGCGACCTGATTTTCTTGCCAGTCTGCCTGCATTCGTTTTTACAAGCTCAGTGGGCAAGCCTCTCGCTGTGGCGAGTGCGTTAATACTTCCATAATTCTCAAATCGGCCAATCCGCGACCCTAGCAACCCGACCATTCTGACTCCAAAACAAGCAAGCAGAGCCAATCAGAACCCTAAAGCAATCGCGCATCGTCAAACACGATATTCTGTCGCACGATCAATTTGGGAACGTGGATGTTCCTGCATCCGATTAATACTTCATTATCCGTTCACATTTCGCCAAACCCCCCCCACGATCACATTAAGGAAAAGTACACGGTGACCCTCGAGGAAGGCCAAGACTGCCACAATTGTGATGACGACCAAAAAGCAGGAGCCACGAGGCTAGGCAACCAGCAATAATTGCCTACCTCGTCCCAATCAATCTCAAACAAGTGTAAGTGGGTGGTCTGTCACAGCTGCTACAGTCGCGTGATTGACCATTTCTGTGCAATCATTCTTCGTAATTTGATTGGTCGAAAAGGCACAGATATTGGGGGAAGGGTTGAAGTGAGCATCCGTGTGACGACGCTTTTTCCGCTTGCTGATTTGCTGAAAATAGTAAGCTCTTTGATTTGATTGGCTAAGTGGGAGATCAAAGCCTTGATTTCAAGGTTTTGAGCTAGAATTAACTATTTTTAGCCGTCCACCACAGTGGACCGTTGATTTTTTATAAAACCTCAAAAGTAAGCGTCGCAAAAATGAGGTTTTAACTGCGGCGTGATACAAATGCTATCAAAATTGGCCAAAAAGCAAAGTGCCCATTTGGGTTATGCAAAAACTTTTCCGCCCAGTTCTGGTATGAAAAGACCCAATGTGTCCGCTCTTCGTCCACTGATTCGTTCACTGTGTCCACTTACAGACGCCAAGTATGAAAAGGGAGAGCTCTTTTTGGTGTTTTCATTGCGATCTAGCATAACCCGCGTCATATCATAATCGGACGCGCGTGAGGAGCTCCATTTCACTGCTCCCTCGATGGACTGGATCGATGTGGCCAAGGACCTGAACGCGGGCACCGTGGGCGGCGTAGCCGGCATCATCGCGGGCCACCCGCTGGACACCGTCAAGGTGCGGCTGCAGACCGCCGACACGCTGCGCAGCCCGTCCGTGTGGCAGACGCTGCGCCACATCACGGCCACTGAGGGTCCGCGCGGCCTCTTCAAGGGGCTGCTCTCTCCAATTCTCTCCAACGCGCCGATCAACGCGGTCGTGTTCGGCGTGCAGGGCGCCGCGGCGCGCGCCATCAAGGACGCCACGAACTGCGAGAAGCTCTCGCCGACACAGAACCTGATCACCGGCGCCGCCGCGGGGCTCGTGCAGACTGTGTTCGCGGCCCCTTCGGAGCACGTGAAGATCCAGCTCCAGGCGAACCAGAGCAACGCCAAGCTGAGCACGATCGAGTGCGGCAAGATGCTCTACCGGTCGCACGGCATGAAGGGACTCTTCCGCGGCTGGGAGGTGTGTCTGCTGCGCGACATGCCGGCGTTCGGACTCTACTTCTTTACGTACGAGGTATCCAAGAAAGTGCTGACCGACGGCGATCCGGAGAAGGAGACGGACCTGCACTTGCTGCTCTCGGGCGGCATCGCCGGGTCTGCGTCGTGGCTTGTTTGTCAGCCACTCGACGTCGTCAAGTCCTGCGTGCAGAGCCAGGGATTCGTGAATGAGCGCACCGCGTGGCAGCTGACAAGAGACCATTATAAGGCGGAAGGCGCGCACTATTTTTTGAAAGGATTTGGCGCCACGATGCTGCGCGCCTTCCCCGTGAGTGCCGTGACGTTTTTGGTGTACGAGAAGACGATGCAGTTCATGTCGTAGAGACATCGCAGCACGACAGACAGACGGACAGACAGCAACCAGCAAACACACACATAGAGGTAGTACAGGGAGAAGAGGAAAGAGGAGATCGATCGTGTAGAGAACTAAAGTATGGGAGTTTAGAGACGGCGGAACCGAGAACACAATGAACAATGCAAATATGTATACAAACTATCTCAACAGCTCCACTCCAACCACGAGAAGCTACATACTGATGGGCTGACTGTGTGTACTTAGGGCTCGTCAGCCGTAGCCGCCGCGTCACCGAACTTCACATCGCTCTCGGGCACGCGGCTCACGTCCTTGGCTTCAAGCGGCTGCTCACACATCGGACACGTGGGATCAGCCTCCAGATGCGCGCTCAGGTGCGAGAAGAGCGCAGGGAACGCGCACTTGGGGCACTGGCTCCAGTCGTCCTTCACCATGTGGTAGCCCTACATGTTGCGTCAAATGACAGCCAACCATTTTCACAATGACATCAGAATAACTACATAGCAGGCACCAAAGTTCAAAAGAACGAGAATCAATTTCGAGAAACTCACCGTGACGACGCAGTAGGGGATCCAGTTCTTGCATTTCAGGCAGTCCAAGTCGGCTTCCGGTAGCTCGTTCGTGCAAAACGGGCAGGGGGTCGTCGGGTCCGGCGCTTGGTCCTTGTTGGGGCGGCGCACGATCGCCTCGATCTTGCGTTTGATCTCCTTGTCGATGTTATTGCGGTACTCGGGTCGCATGAGCGTCGTCGCATAGTCGTAGCTGTAGGCGCGCAGCCCCGCACGCTGGCACTCGATCACCGCCGAGATCAAGATGTTGGAGACGTGTGTGGGGAACTTGGAGATGTGCTTTGCCACACGGACAAGCATGCGCGCCGCCGCCAGGTGGTCGCCGCGCTTCACGAGCTTCTTCACTAGCACGTAGCTGTGCAGCAGCATGAGCGAGTTGCGCAGGTCCTGGCCCACGTGGATCTTGTGCGCCTTCAACTGCCGGTGGGTCTCCACGAGCACGTCGTGCGCCACCTTGTAGTTGCCGAGCTCCTGCTCTTGGCGGGAGATGATGATCGCAGTCTTCGCAGCCTGCGCGTAGTTGCCCAGCGCCATGTACAGCCGGAAGATGAAGTTCGGGTCCTTCGGGATGCCGTCGTTCTCGCCCATGAGGTAGTCGATCAGCGTGTGCGTAAGCATGTCGTTGCGCGCCTTGCCGACCACGTCGATTGCTTTGGCGAGCTCCGAGTCACCGCACTGGAGGAACAATCGCAGCGCCTTGTTGTAGTTCCCGCAGATCTGGTAAAACTCGGCCGCGCGTGCCGGCGCGTGGCTCTGCTCGTAGTGCTGCGCGACCTTTGCAGCGCGCTCGATGGAGATGCTCTCGCCGAGCAAGTGCGCGAACGCGTCCACTTCGTTGTGCGAGAGCGCGAGTTGGAACGCGTCGTCCTCCTTGTTGGCCATGAGCAGGAACTCGATCGCGCACTTGAAGTTGCCGGACTCGGAGCAGTATTTGGCGACAGCGAGAGCCCCCTCGGAGGATTTTGTGTCTCGCACAATCGAAAACGCCTTCTCGGGGTTGTGCAGGTTCTCCAGCTGAATACGCACGACATTGTCCATGTCGCACGCAGCTTCGTATGCATCCGACGCGGCGCTAAAGTCACCCGCAGCCTCCTTGGCGCGCCCGTACTGCGCGTGGATCTTTGGGGTTTTCACCTTCGCCATGAGCGGCGCGGCCTTCGCCAGGTTCTTCATCTGGATGTAGATCAGTACGGCCTTTTCGTACAAGTGCCCCTTTTCGTAGAGCACAGCGGCGTCTCCGGCTTGCTTCATTGCTTCGAGGATCGCCGCGCACTCACGGCAGACCGTGACGTCCCCGATCTCTGACACGAGCTTCATGCCGCGACGTAAGTCGCCCAGACGGAACGTGCACCGCGCGATGCCCGCGAAGCTCTGCTTGCGCAGCTTCTCGCTGCAGGCCACGGGTTTACCCTGCTCGTCCGTGACGTTGGTCGCGTGCTCGTACATCTTGAGCGCACCTTCAAACTCTTCGCGGAACTCGAGCTGCGTGGCGTACGACACGCTGAGCTCCGGCACCAGGTCGATCGCGAGCGAGTCCGCGAGCTTGAGAGCCTGGTCCCACTGGAGCAGGTTCTTCTGCATGTGCAGCGCGGCCATCGGGTCGCTCGAGCTCAAGAACAGGCGCCGCGCCTCGCTGTACTCGCCAAAGAGCATGAACACATGGCCGGCGAGCAGGTTCTTCTCTTCGATGCTCTCGATCTTGTTGAGACCCAGCACCATGCCCGAGTCCCCCAGCTGGCGGTACGCGCGCTTGGCGATCGAGATGTCGAGTGCGTGCATCGCGCGGCCGGCGAGCGCGAGCCAGTAGTCGCGCGCGTCGATCGTGAGCGCGAGCTTCCAGGCTGCTTCCATGCGTAACAGACTCAAGTTCTGGCGGAAAATGCTCTTCTCGACCTCGCCGGTCGGCACGGCTCTCGAGGATTTCTGCAGCTGGTCGTGCGTGTTGGACGTGATGCTCGTGAGCTTGCCCGACGCGTGCTGGCAGGTCACGACGCCGTCGCAGATCAGGATCGGCGACAGGTCCGAGGCGAATCGCGTGTTCTGCGGCGAGATGATGAAGTCGCCGTTGTTGTGAATCTCCATGAACCCAAGTTGCGTTACCTCTGGCCCGTTCACCGTGATGTGCGTGTACTGAAATAGACTGAACTCGGACGCTTGCAGCGCGATGAAGACACTTGGGTCCTGAGTGTCCCAGATCAAGCTGGTCGTCGTACTCGGGATACTGGGTATGTAGATCGCTTCGCGCGTAGGGCCGTTCAAAATGTATCCGCGCCGACGCGAGTCGAGGAAGAGCACTCGCGTACCGTCGCGATTCGGCGCGATCTGTCCAATGCCCACGCCGTCGTCGTGACGATACGAACATCCTTCGAGGAATTTCCACTCAGCCAGATAGAAAATATGGATCGCTCCGGTGCCGTTCGACGTCGAATAGATGAAAAAGTCTTTCGTGATGGCGATCGAGCTGATCTCGTTGTTGCGCTCGTCGCGACCGCCGCTGGAGCTCGAGAAGACCTTGCCCTGCTCTTCCTGGAGGTCGACGTTCGAGCCGGCGCCTGGCTCGATCAGGTGCAGACTTGCCTTGCCGTCGCAGAGCACGCCGGCGTAGTCGCGGTTGAGCTTGACCGAGGTCACGCGACCCAGGTACTGCTGTTCATTCACGAGCGAGTCGTTTGCCGTGCCGTCGCACCGGTAGTACCATACACGGTTGTTCATGCCCACGGCGACGTGGCGAGGGCCGACGGTCACGAAGGACGGCTCAATCGAGACCGCGATGTGGATCGGCGGGTCCCGCCCGAGCACGTCGACCACGCTGAGCTCTCGCAGCGAGCTCAGGTACGCCACGTAGGTGTTGTAATGGTCGTAGATCATGGGTATGCGCGCGAGAAAGTTCTGAATAATGCCATCCTGGGTTGCCACCGTGAGAATTTGCCCGTCGGACGTGAAGCTCATGAGGTTGGATTCGTTTTCCTCGGCGTCCGTGAGCTTGATCGTGTCCCCGGGCACCTCCTTGTAGTCCCCCATGTCGACGATCTTGATGCCGTTGTCCCCGCTGATCGCCGTTCTGTTCAGTTGCGGCGAGTACGCGGCCGCGAAGATTCGGTCTGAGAAGAAGCGGCTCGAAAAGAGCTCCTCGCCGACCTCCTACGCTCGCAGCCAGTCATTTGGGTTAATGTTGAGGTACTTGAGTAGGAAAACATGCATGTTTTACATGCAGACGTACATCGATTTTGGTGGAGATGCCGATGAAGTAGCCCTCAGAGAACGCGATCATGATGTTCCCGTCGTTGAACCATTCGAAGAATACAATCGAGCCGTAGTGCTGTCGATACGAAAACACAGGAATATGATGAACTCCCATTAAACATTGTGATGACGCCACAGTATATCCACACGTAGCTCCTCGTTTTCTTCTTTGCTGAGTTGCTAAGAAGTAAGTGAACAGCCACGTACCGCCTGGAAAGTGAGTTCGATCGGGTTGCCCGGGTCCTGCAGGTTGAGCAGGATGATGGACTTGGAGATGCTGATCGCAATGAGCTGCTCTGCGGCCTTCATTGAGTCGCCGCGCTTGCGACCAAATTTGATATCCACAGGCTTCCAACACATTAATATATCGCCGCACCACATCACAGAGTTAGTCTCATGAAGTTCATGCCCCAGCAAACGGAAGCAGGAGCCCTACCGTGAGGCTGAGCTCGCGCTGCTCGATCGTGTCACCTTTCTGGTTGCTCACAGTGACCATGCGGTCCTCCGAGCCCAACACGAGCTGGTCGCTCAGGTTCCACGCGCCACACGTGATCTTACGCGAATGTTTGCCCAGAACCGGCACAACCTTGCGCATTGCCTTGCTGTAGAGCACCAGGTTGCCCTTCTGCGTGCCGATGGCGAGCTGCGCGCCGGTAGCGGACCACTTGATGAACGTCGGGTCCTTGAGATTTGTGTCCAGGTTCTGCGTCTGGCGGGTGCCCAAGTCCCAGAGTGGCACGACGCTGCTGCCCTGCTGCAGGATCGCCAGCGTCGCGCCGTCGGGGTCCCACTCGAGACTCAGCACGGGGGCCGTCATATCCAGACCGATCTCGTCGTACTGCTCGCCCTGGCGATCGAAGATGTGGACGAGCCCATTGCGGCCGGCGGTGGCCAGGAAGCCGCCGTTCGGGTGCCAGCCAAAGACCACGGGGCCTTGTCCGTGGTACTTGGACGAGAGCTTGAAGAGCTTCTTCATTGCAGTCTGTTTTGCTGTTGCCTGATTCACGTACGCTCTCTGCGAAGATGGGGCTTCTGCGACTGAACGAGTTTTAGGCTTGAGACTTTAGTGCTGACGGACGCGAACCGTCACAGTATAGTGCCTCTTCATGATACTGAAAAGATATAGAAAATCGAACTCTATGGACAGCGGTTAATATCTGAGTTGCATCAGGATCATCGTATCGTACATAGGCTAGTTTCTCGACAGGACGTGATCTCTAATCGTTGGCCTTCTTGGCCATCGCGACCTCCAGGAGGCGACAGTCGATGACGACTTCTGGCTCCAGTGCTGCGCCGTGACGGGCCAACTCAGCGTCCACAAAGCTCCCAGACGCGAAAGATCCTGTGATCAATGGCGGAATATCGCAATGGAGAAATAATGAGATGACATCCTTTCAATATGCCCTTTGCTAAGAGTTTGTAAGAAAAAGGGCGAGGTGAGAGATCGGATTTATGTACCTGGCCAGAAGTTGCTCGACGTGATGTTCGGGTTGAGGACCCCAAACGCCTTGTAGGCCTCCGCAACCTGCACAATTCCGCACGATTGATTAATTGGGAGATTCAGTCAGAAACTTTCAGCAACAGCGGATCCAGAGCCACAGAGATTAAACTTCGCGTACCAGCTCCGAGCAGAAAAAGTCTCGCGCGGAAGAACCCTCGCTGACTGCAGTGCGAAGTAACTTGCCCACACTGAGGCCGTACGGACTGCCTTCTACCTACGTACAAGCACACCATGTTCGTAGCGACACCAGTTAACCCTTGACATGGAATTCCTAATCTTAATGTCTGCTTTCTCACCTCGAGCGCGAATCGGCGCAGCAAGTCAAAGCGCGCGGATGACGTGATGAGCGGCGTGCTGAGCTTACGCAGCGCAATGTACTTAATGTGGAACGCCGAGTACGCGACGAGGCGTGAGGTCTGCAAATCAAGAAAATCGGATTAACGACAAGCACAAAACAAGTCTCTCAACAAATAAAAGCTCTGTACTCACAAGTGGAAACGCGGAGACGCCCTCGCCTGTCGCCTCTAAGAGGTGGAAGGACGTCGGATTCTGGCCAGGAACGACGACTCCGACGTGGTCCCATTCAGAACCAGTCATCTAATAGCGAACAAATGCGCATGAAACACAGTGAGAAAGAAGGCTAAATAGAACCAACTTACCCTCAAGCACTACGTACTGATCGCTGGATCCCGCTCACTGGTCCGCAGCTTCGGAAGAGAATCAGATCTCCTGGCGCGACGTAATAGTTAAGCACGCGCAGGTGCAAGACGTCGCGACGCGTGAAACTCAGCGCTTCATGGTCGACAAACGTAGTAGACAAAGCTATTGGGTGTCCATCCACAAACAAGACAGAAATATCGTTAAGAACGCTTTATCTGAACCAATTTGCACAGGGTAAACCACCAAAGAATATCCGAGGCGCTACGCACCTCCTAGGAACGAGAGCAACGGGACCGAAGAGTAGAGATCGTCGACCATCAGGAGGCTCTTGAGGTAGTCGTTGAGCGACAGCTGGCGCTCAAGAAGGAACGCGTCGTCCAGTGTTCGAACCCTTGAAACATACAGCACATCGATGCGAATTACAATAGTATATATCAACATGCAATGGAACCATTTCAGCCGATGACAAAGTCAACACTTACCATTTCGTAGGTGGAAGCTCAGGAAGCAGAGTGCCTGGAGCGAGTTCTGCTATTCGCAGATGCAGCTGCGCGAAATCCTGATACCGTCGTGTCACTTGCCAGTTCATCTCGCTGTGACGAACGTCAATAGTATACACCTGATCAAACAAAGAGTGGGGGGCGATCTTCGTCAAGTCTCGGGGGAAGGTATTGGCAAGTCAAAGGGGAATTCTTACTGCGTAGGGACGCTCGATCATCGGGTGCACGATCTTCTTCTTGAAAATGATGGCTTGAAGGTAAATAGGAGGCTTAGAGGCTTCCACCAGCCGGAGGCGCAAGCACGAGGCCACGGTGGTCGAAAGTGTTGCTGCGGTCGTTGGCTGCAAGAAACGGGTAGGTAGTCGTGAAAAAAATGAAGAAGAGGATACACAACTTTGTTAGAAACCACCAATTTGCACAGACCATTGTCACCAATTAAATTCACCAGCTGGGCGTCGATCGCTTCCAGTAGACTCTGCTCTTCTCCAACTGTAGAGATGGAATGCACGCTTCTCCATCCACAGCTGCAGCTACTTCCAGCGCCACAGCGAGCGCAGATCTTGAGCTGAAGCACGCAGTGACGTTCTGTGGTGTTGGCTTTCTGCTTGAGCTTCACCATCGAGCACCGCGTGTCATCTTTGAACTGCACCAAGATGTTCTGCTCTGCGCTCGAGCCATTTTCACGGTTGAGCGTCGTGACGCTGATACTGAAGCCATTGAATCCGCGAGGAGCAACGACTGTCAGCACCAACGTATCCTCACATACCGTGCTGCAGGACGACTCGCCATCCGAATCGGTGGTGCTACATCTAAGTTGCGCATCTTTGTCGCTCTTGTATCGAGCGCACTCGATCAGGATCTGCTTAAGTACTCCCAGCGGCAGCTGCACCAGCAGATGGAAATTGGCAGCGCGGATCTTCAACTTGACCCTAACCCATCAACAAGCACCAAGAGAAGAATGAGTCAAGATGCGAGTCCACACATATAAGAGCTCCAGTTCACTACGCGTGTCATACTTCTTGTCTGTGAGCAGCGTCGTTGGCGTATCAATCTCGACCACAAGCGCGCGCTCGTGGATGTCCTGGATACGAGCAGATCGAGCCAGAAAGTACCGGAATTCGTATGGTTAGCACAGATGAATAAGAGAGGAAACAGAGATACACACACCACAGCGCATAGACGCACTCCCAGCGCATAAGCACCTGCGCGCAACGCGCTCTCCGCTGGTGGTGCGAGTGACTCGCCGAAGCACGCGCACGCGAGCGCGGAGTTGCCCATCGCTTCTGTTTGTGTAGCTGCTGGCTATTCTTGTTCTGGTCTGACTGCTTCAAAGATCAACATCAACAAGCAGCTTGAAACGCCATCTCCACTTAAGTACGTATTTTATCAGCCAATCAGAAGCGCCGCTGCGCGATCTTTTCTCTGTGACAGCGACTGAATGGATGGATCAAATGAATTGGGCGGACCAATTGATAGAGCTCGGGTCTAATTGTTTGTTTGGGGTTTGTCAAAGCTTCCGAGTTCATCCATCTTGATGATGCATATTGTTGTTTGTCGGTTGGCTGGTTGGTTGGCATGAGTGAATATGCGCTTGAAGATCAGATATAATGCAGGTTCATCACTTCCACTGCGCGCGAGTGCTCTTCGCGGACCGCAAGAATGAAGCAGAGGCGGATGGAGTGGTGGAGATCCCGACTGTGCTTCTTTGTGGCGCACCAGAGCCTTTGCCCGCAGGTGCTGAGCTGGTAGCTGATGGACCGAAATCTAAGGATGAGCGTGTGCGTCGAGCGGGCTGGGAGTTGTCGCTCGTGGGCATCTGCATGCGAGCACTGGTGTCCATTTTCTTGCTGTAGAACAAATCGCTTGTTTCCATCTCTTTCTTGTGCATCCGCTGCGGAGCAGTCTGTGGACGGACAATCCCAGCTAAACTGGAAGGATCCGAAGTCTCTGCGAAGCTGCGACGGATGGAGTTTCCAAGACCCTGAGGGGCGATTCCAATTCCCGACGATCCTTTTAACCCACCAGACACTGGAGGTGGAAAGTCCGCATTGAAGAGGACCCGACCGGTGGTAGAGGTGGGACCTGAGTCTGAAGACTTGGGAGTGCGACGCGCGAGAGGCTTCTGGCTTGGATTCATACTGTCGACTAGTCTCTTGCTCTGCTGTATCCTCGCAGACTTGGACGCTCGCATTTCGGCGCCTCTCACAGTAGATGCTGCGAGAGTTTTCGTGAAGATCGGGTTCATGTTTGCACCAGTAGGCAGCGAGGTCTTAGTCCCTGGCGCAGAGAAAGATGGCGTTCGCGTCACAGCTGGGCGAGACAACGATTTGCGTTGCCTCGAGTTGATGGATGCGAGCGTCTCCTGGAGATATCTCGGCTGTTGGTGCCTCGCTAACCCTCCTGGATACTCATATGTGACTTCGAGCTCGTCGCGATCGCTCGACGAGGTTGGTGACTGGGATATCTGTGCTTCCGGCTCGGTTTCTTTCTTCCTGGGCATCGAAAACGACTGGAGACGAGTGTTGCCGCTACTCCTCTGCATTGAAGCGTTCTCCAGCTCAAAATCAGGTGATGCGTTCTCTCGATGGTGATGCACAATCAAGTTGGAGCGCGTATTCGCACCAGAGTGGAAATCGGTCGAAGGATTGGCTGCGCCATTCGAGACGAGTCGGTCTCGCGCTGAGCTCTGCACGGGTCCTTTCGTGCTCTGATTTTTGTCGTAGGAAAACATTGACTGAGTTAGAAACAAACTGATGTTTCATGCTTGGGAGGTTTCAACTGAAACACTCACTTGGAGATGGTCTTGATCCGATGACGCAGTCGTAGCAGGTGGTCGATTGCTGGGATTCAGAATATCCACCCAGCCGTTGTCCTAAACCAAACAGAAGAGAATAGCATGACGCTTCGCACATGCGCAACCATGAATCTACAATGCGAACCAAATGTCCAGAACGTACAGGAAACATGTTGCTGTAGGAGTTGTTTGGCGGGCGCTCTGGCTTCGCAACCAATGACGGATAGAGCTTTTTCTGCAAGACAAATTGATCACAAGCCATCCATTAGGCTCATCATCTAAGGGAACAAGACAAAGCAAAACCCTCTTGGACGTACCAGTTGCGCGCTTTGGTCGATCCAACTCAATCGTCGATGAGCGCGAGCCGATTGCTTCTTCTTTAGATGCTCAGAACTGCTCGTCACCGCGGTGTTTGGCTTCGCTGTCGCGTTCAGATACGTGTGCACGAGCACGATCTCGTCGGTCTTCCAATCCGCGGTGGACGGGTTCCACTCGTACATTTGCTGCTCTGTTGCGCGACTTGGGTACGTCTTCTGTAGCTGGGCCTCCAACGCACAGAGCTGCTCAGCGTACGACTCGTCCAACTTGATGTCGCTGCGCTTCGTGGTCATGAAGTCGTACGCCTTGTCGACGCCCCAGCAATACTTGACCATGAGGTAGCCGATCATGAGACTCGGACTTCGATTTAGTCCATCAAGCGAGTGCACGAGCACACTCTCGGTCTTCTCCAATGACCTGTCGATCAGCTGCACGACGTTCATGAACTCCCGGTTCTTCAGATCGAAGAGGGGTCTTCTGAGCACTTCGTCGAGGTCGCACGCAGTGTAGGACAGTCCGAGCGATTGCTGAAACAGGTTTGGCACCTGACGCGGCACGCAATTGATGATGTGGACGATACCATTGAGCTGGAGAAACTCGGCGTCTTGCGCGGCGTCCACGTCGCCCATGAAGAGTCCATCCTTGATTTTTGACGACATCCTTGAGCCTGAGAGCCTGGGGTGAAGTGCAGTCCAACGACGTCAAACGACCTTAGTTGCGAGAAGGTCGAGCTTTGGTTTGCTTCATGGATTGATTGGCGAGTGAGATAGAAAAAGAGAATGTTCGGATCAGAATTGCCATCGAGCTCTGCCAGTCAATGCATGCAGTCAGCAACGGATATAAAAAAACAAAACAGACTCGGTACACAGTTCCATTTTGGATACAACAAGCCTCAGCTCTCCCTGTATTTTTAGTTCGTGAACCCTCTATAGGAATGAGGATAAGAGCTTGAATTTCTCCTCCGAGAGCTGGTCTCGCTGGACCTGGAAGCGTACCTTGACTATTTCAGCAAACCCTTCTCTTGCCTGGTAGAAAAAAATGCAACAGAAAGAGAGGTGCCATCAGTATCAGTGTCTTCAATAGGATATGCAACATCAAACACAAAAACCCACAAGAGAGATCGAGAAATATTCTTACTTGCGGGGGCACGAGGTTCTTGTAGAACGTGTGGATAGCGATATCCGGGATCTTCTTGTCTTCCGTGAGCGATCGGAACGTGTTCAGATGCATCGACAGCGGCTTGTCGATATCCATTTCGAAGCAGCGAATGGGGTGGTTCTACAAGTTTCATAACAGCAATGACTGAGTTGTTAGCATTCTCATGGCCATGATAGTACTGAGAGTTGTTGTCACGAACAACAATGCGTACCTGTTGCTTGGCGATCGCGATCCACTCGCCACGCGAACGCGGGTCGCGGTTCGTGCTGTCGACAACCACGCTCTTTTTCTCCGCGAGTGCTTCCAAGCACGCCTTCTTGCAATTCGCCAAGGTCTTGAGCTCGTCCTGGCTGATGATAGCATAGGTGCCAAAGTGCGTCTTGGAGAAAAACGATTTGCCCGACGCAGGTGGCCCGACCAGAATTACGATTTCTTGCGTTGTCTTTGCCAGTTCAGCTGAAGGTGGCGCTAGAAACGTACCAGGCGACGCAGAGCATAGCGGTCGTGGATCAAATCCAATTTCCCACATGTCTGCGTACGTGTGGATCCGCTGCGTCGACTTGAGAAAAAGCGCTTCCGGAGTGAGAAACTTGATCCCGATGTTTACAGCAAACTTGTAATCTGTGGCCGCGAAATCCTTCGAGCGTCCCATTGTCTTCGGGCGTCCTGCCGCGTCTCCACAGTAAAAGCTCGCGTCCATATCCACGTGGCTCGCGTCGATTTTGAGGATTTTGAGCATTTCCTGCCACCCACCGAGGCGCGGCTTCCGCATCAAATCGCTCTTGGTCGCCAAAAGGGCGAGCACTGGCAGGTTCAGCTTCGTAATAATGGCTTGGACTTTTTCCTGCGATATGAAGTCAGTTAATTATCAGAGATCAATTGTTGAAATGCCAACATGCTGACGCGCAAATCTCAAGTCTCAAGTGCATACACCAACCTGAATCTCCTTTGCCGTCACGTTCCCCTTTGCAATCCCATTCTGATTCGAAAAGAGCACGATCTCGTACCCGGCTCTGGCCAGCACCTCCAACTTGGCGCGAACAAGCGCCGGGTGGAGCCACTTCCAGTCGTTCACGTCGGTCGCAAAGCGCTTGCCGCTTTTTGTTTCAATCCACGTTCCGTCCATGTCAAAGCCCGCGATCTTGACTTTCTTTGTCGTGGTTGCTGCCTCTTGTTGCTTCTTCGAGCGAGCATCGAGGATCAGAAGCGACCCTTGGTTCACATCGCGCCATGGCGTAAAGTTTGGTTGCGGGATCACGTCTGACACCACGACAGCATCGGTAGACAACGATGTTGTCACGCTTGACTCGATCTTGCGCTTCTTACTGCTTTCAACACCATCCAAATCGCCTCTCCTCATCTCGGAAGCTTGCTTTCCCCCGGCATACGGATTACTCTCGTCGTCCTGCTTTATCAGCGCAAGCACAGCGCGCGTCTGCTCGTACGCGTGTGTTGCGAGCCGTCGCTGCTGGGCGACGCAGTCCCTCACCCATTGCGAGCGCACGACAAGAGCATTACCAGCACCTCCGTCCGCAGCGCCTGCACCTCTCTGCAGCAAGCGCGCGATCATCTGAACAGCGCGCGACTGGAGCTCTTGGATTTGCTGGTGCAACACGACAATCACTCTCGCGGCACTGTCTGCGTCCTGGTCTTTCGCTGGGGTCAGCAAGCGGCCGCCGTTGGCCGTGACCAGCTCCTTGAGCTTCTCGAGCTCTGCCGCCGCCTGCTCCTGCTGCTGCGTGGTGTCGTTACCACTCACTGCTGCTGCTGGCGAGTCGGACGATGGGAACAGGAACGCGTCTCTCTCAAACAGCTGCTCCTGCGGGGAGCGCCGCTTGCGCACGACGAAGGCGTCCATTGTCAACCCGCTTGCACGTTGCTGTCTGTGAAGTGAACGAAATGAAGTGAACGAAACCAACACAGAGAAGAATGCGCGCGAAGGGATTTCATACTTACGCGGAGTGCAACTTTTCAAAGTTGGCTACCGACAGTGTTTCTCCCGTTTGACCAGCATTTTGATTGCCAGCTGTTTGCGAGCACCCATCTGTCAACGATTCAGCAGGAGCACCACCTCTACCAGATACAAAATGCGCGCGTGGAAGTACGTGTGGACATGCGTCCTTGGGGGTTGATGGTCCGCCCATCAGGCTGGTCATAGAGAAGCCGGTTCTTTCACATTGGCGTCGTCCTCTGCGCGGCACTTCCTCGTTCTCGTGCTGCAGATACCGACAGATAGGTGTGCGCGGCGCCGCTTCTACGCCAGCTGGCTGGTCAGTCCATTTTGCGCAGAGGAAAGCAGGCAAGGTGTCCGTCCGGCCGTCAGTCAAAACTGGCGCCTGCTCCACAGTCTCTACGTGTATACGTTTGTACGTGTGTGGGTGGGTGTGAGAGAGAGTTTCTATATGCTGCAGCTCTAATCAGAGCCGCCCGTCAATTAGCCCCAGTCAAGCAAACAACCAAACAAACTGTCGGGAAGCGGTGTCGTGTCCCTGCATTCAAGTATTTCCACACGTCCGCCTGGCATTCGCAAGGCGCATTGGCGAGCGAGCCGACCGCTGGGCATCCTGTGCGTGTGTGAAGAGCAGTCACGTTGACGTCGGCAGGGTCGAGCTCAAGGAGCGCGCCGCCGCTGGGCCGCGCTGGGCGACCGCGGTCGCCTGCGCGCGGCTCCGGCGAGACGTTCATCCCCACAGGCCGCTGGCTACTCGACTCGGCGTGCGGCATCTGCGGCAAGCACTTCAACTACCTGCGCGGCCGCCACCACTGCCGCCACTGCGGCGTGTCGGTGTGCGCCAAGCATTCGAAGAACAAGGCGGTGGTGCCGTCGTCGCTCTCCACGCACAGACAGCGCGTGTGCGACTCGTGCTTCCCGGAATGCCAGCGTGGCGTCACGAGAAGAAGGCGGAAGACTGTCGGCGCGCGCACCATCAGTCTGCGCTACGAGACCGACAGCTCCGGTACGATCATCACGAACTCGACGAGATCCCAGTTTACTGATTATGAAAGCATAGCGACAACAACGACAAGGACCACGCGGACAACGAGAAGTAACCCAGCATCAATCGTGTATGCTCCACCATCACGCCCACCGAATCGAAAGATTATTTCCATCAAGTCGCAGCAACAGCCACTACAGCCCGTACAGCAGCAACAACAACAGCCACAGCAGCAGCAGCAAACTCCCAAGAGTCCGCACCAGCTACCTTTGACGTACAACTACGCATCATCAATAGAGAACGATGAAATTGAAGCAGGTTATCAACATCAACAGCAACAAGAGAAGCGCGTCCAACGACAGCCGTGGCCACGACCGTCACGACGACGTGCGTCCACCTCAGAGACCAAACCGAAGGCGCTGCAGCGGTACGTAGATGCGAGGTCAAGCTCAGGCTCCAGTTCCATTTCGAGTATCGATGACCACAGCGCGAGCAGTGAAAGCGACAGCGACAGTGACAGCGAAGAGCTCATCGCCAAATACTTGCGGCGAGGCACGCCAATCAAGGCGTTGAACAGCAGTGGCGGTCCATCCAAGTCCATGGGGCTACACCGCACCGATACGCCGCCGCTAGAGGCGATCAAGGAGAAGCACTCGCTGGAGAACCCCACTCAGGTGGACGCGATTACAAAGACACTATTACAGGCGCCGCCGTTACCGACTCGCAAGCTTCAAAATAGAACGTTGAGCTCGGCGTCGGCCGGCACAGTCTCAGTCACAGATAGCGAAGAAGCCGAGGAGCGGAGAAGAAACAGCGACAATGCGAGCGAATACAGCACGTTTAGCGATTGTGACGAAGGAGGCCCAGTGGAAGAAGAAGACGAGAAAGAGGTGTTGTTGAGCGAACCATCGACTCCACCATTGACTCCACCATCACTGTCGCCACGCATTTTCAAGGCCGTGATGGAACCGACGACTCCACCACCACGCGCCTTCAAATTTGTGAAAGAGCCCACGACTCCACCACCGCGAGCTTTCAAAGCTGTTCAGGAGCCTACTACTCCGCCGCCACGTGCTTACAAGGCTGTCAAAGAGCCCACAACTCCGCCACCACGCGCGTTCAAGGTTACTAGTATTGCGCCAGTGCTTCCAGCTACTCCAGCAGTAAAGAAGGACGAGCTCCCAGTGAAGCCCACACTTGCTGCGATCCCAGAGAAGACCCAGGGCGACAACACCAAACTTCAGCCCTTGAAGCTAGCACTGTACCAGATCACCGAGCAGGACCGTCTTGTAATGCGAGAGATCGCGGCGCTCGAATTGGAGATTCAGAAATACCAGAGTGAGCTTCCGCAGCTTCTGGAGACGCTGCAGAAGACCGAGCGCACAGCCGCGCGCCTGCGGGAGGAAGCGCAGGAGTCGAGGCTGCGCGTGCAGAAGTACAAGAAGGCGCACTGCGTGGTGAACCGGTCGATCCGGAATGCGCGCGCGCTCATGAAGGAGCAGGAGTACCAGGCAGCCATCTTGGAGTTGCTGCGGGCGTCAGGCATTGACCGCTCGAGCGCAATCGTCTGGTTCATGCTGGCGGAGTGTCGCTTGAAGGTGGGCCAGCTTCAGGACGCGGAGCTGGCGTGCAGGAAGTGCATCAAGTTGCAGCAACATTCGAGCGACCGCGAAGGAAGCGGAACGTCAGTCTCGTGCGCATCAGACTCAGCGGCAGCATGCGTTGCACTTTTGGGGAAGATATTGCAAGATCAGGGTCGTCACGATGAGGCGATCGAATGTTATTTAACCGCGTTAAAGCGATGAACAGAGACGATTATTTATCAAAGGCTAAGGAGGAAACCGTACTGCCCGCATTAAACGACCATATCTGCTCCTTATTTGTCCTTTCAAACGTGGTTGTCTAAAGGCATATCTTCATTAAAGTGGGGGGAAAACGCCCAATTTTTCCGCGCGCATTTGTTTTTTGAACCACTCACACGGGTGGGCGGGCGGGTCTTGCCGTCATTCGAGCGCGGGTCGCAAGTCACAGAAGCAGGAAGGAAGCGAGGGAAAAAAGAGTGAAGGAAGTCATGGCGGCGGGCAACGGCAAGCGGGACCTGCGCGTACGCGGCAAGCAGGTGGACTACTCGGACTTCTACACGCCCGAGGACGCCAAGAAGCAGCGCAAGACGGCTGGCGCGGACGGCGATGACTACAGCGACGACGACGACGACGACGTTGTGCTGCCGCTGAAGCTCTCCAAGACGGCAACGTCAGCAGCAGCGCAGAGCAAAAGCAAAGACAAGGAGAAGGAGCCTGTAAAGAAGAAGAAGAGCGCCGCTTCTTCTTCTTCTTCTGCTACGACGCGCCTGAACCAGGGCGAGGCCAAGAAAAGCAAGAAGCGAGCTCATACTGCGGGTGAAGACGACGATTTTGATGACGTGGACGATGAGATCGTGGAGAAGAAGAAGAAGGTCGTGAAGAAGGCGAAGATGAGCGAGAGTGAAGGGAAAGAGAAGCAGGGCGAGCGAAAGCAGTCGACTGCAGCTGCACCAGCGACTGCAGTGGTGAAGAGGAAAAAGAAAGAGCAAGCAGACCCGAAGGAGAAACCCGCGGCGAAGGACAAAGAGCGCAAGCGGGACAGCGACGCAACGACCAACGGCACGGCGAATCCCGTGGTGAAGAAGGTGTTGTCGTTGTCGAAACCTGTTGCGGCATCTTCAAAGTCATCAAGCGAGTCGTCGGATTTAAGCGACGTGACAGCGCTGCGGAAGAAATATGAAGCGCTAAAGCAAGTAAGTGATCATCAAGCTGGGCGTTGTGAATGCGTGAATAGACAGTATCATTGAGGACTGATTTGCTAACTCGTGTAATTGATTATGTTCAGATACATGAAACCGAGGGTGGACGGTTATTGGAAGACGCCAAAGCTCTCGCCCTGGAAGAGAAGAAGACGTACGAGCGACTGATCTCCAAGTTGAAGAAAGAGGTCTCAACGCTCGCCACCCGCTTGCAGGATGACCAGATCAAGCGCGAGAAGGAGATCGAGAAGCTGAAGACAGAGAACCAGCTTCGGTACGTTGATTTATTAAGTCTACAGCTGCTTAAAAAGAGGAATCGATGCGATTGGTACTCATCTGAGCTTCGCGTTTGCTTGTTACTTGGGACAGATTGGAAAACCTCGAGCGGAAGTACGCGAACTCAAACGACGACAGCCATGGCCACAGGAGACGCATCAAAGAGCTGGAAGCGCAGTTGAATGAAGCGAGAAGACACACGAAAGCGAACGGCAAGGCTGCTGCGTCTCGATCTGGTACGCAACTGTCACTTTCCGGCATTTTTCTTTGAGGGATTCTCATCTGACTCGGATTATTATACTCTACTCTACTCTACTCTATCAGGTTCCAAAGCTGTTGAAGACAACCTTCAGCTGGCTCAAGCCACCAAGGTGCATATTTTGCAAATCACCTTACGATTGAGGTGAACACGTTTCAGCTGACCATGTGGTAATATTTTTGCGTGGTTTCTGTAGCTTTTGGAGATCTACCGTTTGGTCACATCCACCGAGATTCGACTGATCGAAACATTGGAGGACGACGACGACGCATCGTACACGGATGTTTCCTGCACGACTGTGGATTCAAATACTGGGAAGCAGTTCCACTTTGACCTTGGCGTTCCAGCCGACGAAGACGAAGAAATCGAGTACCTCCCGAGCGAGACGCCCAACAAAGATTTCAAGATCCCTTCCTATTTACAAGTAAGTTGTACATCTTACGCTTCTTCTGTCTATGATGGGAATCCATTCAAAGCTCACTCACTCACTCATTTATCCTCCACACTTGTGCGCACGCGTTGCAATTACTAGGACGAGTTAAGTTTCAAGCGACCCGAGATGACCAAGTTCATGCGAACCATCCTGGACGTGGTCGTTCGAAAGAAAACACAGGCGGCGTCATCCGATGCAAGATTGAATCGATGAGCACAATCAGATGCGAATAGTTAGTTAGAGTATGAGTGTTCGGGGAATCGTTGCGAAGAGCGATACGCGCCGTGTTTTATTATCATAAACAGGAGTAGTCTTATTGATCTAACGGTGCAACAGCGTTGCCTGCTGGTTCTCCTTCCTGCTCTACCTTCGCAGCGAATGTCTTTGATTCTGCCTCTTTGACTGCTTCTGCTGACGCGTCATCCGCCGCGGCGACGATCGAGCGGAACTGCTGGTACTCGAGTTTGCTCAAAAGTGATTCCTGGATCTCCGCGACCTCTACCAGCTTCGGCTGAATAATCACGAGGTAGCCGTCCGAGAGAGCCTGCACATTGGAAATAAAATCAGTAACTGTAGTCCTACGCGAATAGCTACGCCAATTTACTCACCCTCTCCTGCAGCAACTGGGGACGCGCGACCAAGCGCTCGTTCACCTCAATCAGAGCTCCACGAATGCAGCTAAAATACACCATCGCAGCGCAGCACAAGGACAATGCAAGGGACGAAATGACAACAATATGAGACTCGGCATTACGCGCAGGTTCTCCTCGTGCAGGGTTGTCTCGCTTACCTGCGCAGCGCGTAGGTCTTCCCGCTCTTGCACTTGATGTTGCAGAGGATCGTGGTTGGCACCATGAACTGGCCACCTTTCTTCTTCTTGCCCGTCACTTTGCTCTCCATCACGCTGCTCGAGAACTCGATCTGCTCGATCACTTCCTGCATCACGGGGTGGCTCGTCGCGACGCCCACGACGCACAGGCGGTTCGAGTGCATGTGTACGTACTGGTCCTCCATCTTCCGGTCCATCGTGTCGCACGAGAAGAGCTCC
The DNA here is from genome assembly GCA_038050575.1 of Globisporangium mamillatum. Taxonomy (NCBI): domain Eukaryota; phylum Oomycota; class Peronosporomycetes; order Pythiales; family Pythiaceae; genus Globisporangium; species Globisporangium mamillatum. Next base: position 27,808 of record JALBYZ010000160.1, on the reverse strand, counting down.
GTGTAGTAGCGCTCGATCTGTGCAGTACACAATGCGTTAGTCACGATGCCATGGCCGCATGCTCAATGCTCACAACAACAACAGTAACAGTACTAAATGGTGCATGGAAACGTACCATCGTGCCTCGCAGCGACGCTGGGCTCGCGTCCTTCGCATGGAGGAACTTGTCCTCCGCTCGGCTGACCGTCTGCTCGCGGATGAGCTTGCGCTGCGCCGCCACCGTAAGCATGCCGCCATCTTTCACTTCCAATCGGCCATGCGCGAACTTGCAGTCCGGGAACGGACAGCCGCCGGGCTTGTCAAAGTGCTTGCAGATCGCGGTCTTGCGCAGCTTCTCGCGGCGCTCAGCCTTGCGCTTCTTGTGCACCACCGCCACTTCGCCGTCATTGCCGCTCGTTGACGCAGTTGTTGCCTCTTCCTGCGTCACGCCTACATTCACGACCGCCACGGTGTCGCCGCCAACGCTCGTTGCTGGAGCTGCCTCTTCCATCTGCACATCCGCCATTATTGCGCCTTCCAATTCTGATGCCAAAGTGAGCAATTTGAACGTCGAGCTAAAATCGAGGTCACTATAGTGTCACTCTTTCGAGTGTCTTGCCAATCATTGGAGGACACAGAGTCAACAGCACAACGAAAGCGAGGGAACCAATTTGAAATCGAAGAGCTTAGATTTTGACTAGCATGGCATCATTTGATGCGCTTCTCGTTTTCCCATGCTCGCTCTGTTTCTCTATCGTGCTGCTGCGCTTTTAGCTGCAACAAGCAGCAGTCCCGTTGGAATTCCTCGTACATGTGTGAATGAACTGAACTCTATGGGATCTCGCGGTATGGAGACACGTCGCGGTAGCACGTGTCAAACACCTTGTCCAAGCACTCGTCCTCCTAGAAACGAGAAACAAAACAAAAGCAATCAAATCATAAAAACTGTCAGACTAGAGTCTCAGTATAAGAGCGACGTCGCTTAGATACGTACTTTGCCCTTGCATGCTTCGTTGTGCTGGATGGAGAGCTTCGCTCGTCGTCGCGTGCAGATCTGGTCACAAGATAGACAGGTGCATGGCTTTCAGAGCTGCTCGGTGATGGCATTATTACACAACTACAGAGCGTATTGTTGCTGCTGTGTACCTGATGCTGCTTTGCGATGTTGAAGTTCTTGCGGAAGAACTCGTACTTCCAGTTGCAGTCGCCACTCAGCGCCGCCGCACGGACCTGTTCATGCATCATCCCATCATCCCATCATCCCGTTGTCCACACTATCAACTCCAATTCTAACGCCTCCCCTACCACATAATAACACGCAATAGTGCTCACCTCGCTGCACGCGTGCTGCTCGCAGTTGTTCCAGTCCATCTTGGCGCGACAGTGGTCAAACGCATGGATGAGCTCGTGCGCGAGCGTTCGGTCCATCCACTCCTGGTCCGGGATGTGGTTCTGGCAGAGCACGACGCCCGGCTTGCCGGCCTCGTCGAGGTGGAAGCCGCCGTTGATCTGGCCCTCGCACTCGACGCTTGAGTAGAAGCCCGGCTCCATCTTGCAGCCCATCTTCTCCATGATGTTCACGAGGAACGACACGCGCGGACCTGCATTGCGTCATGCCAGAACGGTTCATTAGGCGAACAATTGCACCAAAAGCGATGCAATACGAAGACAACAAGAGCGATGACAGCAGCACAACGCACACTTGGTGATCGCCTTCTCGCGCATCTCCTCGCAGCGTTGGTGACGCGCCTCCACCTCATCGCCGCTCTTCTTCGTGTTGATCAGCGACTTGAGCGACTCCATGTTGCTTGCCTGCCCAAATTGGTCTGATTCTGCTTGTTCGTGCTTGGTGTTGGTTGTTGACACGGAGCCAAAATGCGCACGGGCTACTATTGAGGCGTGCCATTAAAGCTGGGAATTTGTATGCACTGGGTCGGCTTGCACGCTGCCACACAACACACTCAGTCATCATCATGTAGTGCATGGAAAAAGAGTGGTGAAGCAGACGAGATGAGCCGATGAAGAGCTCCATTGACGTGGTATTGTAAGAATATCTGTGCTGCTGATTGTCATAAAGATAATGGGGCTGATAAAATAGCTCAGCGCGCAATGCAATAAAGAATGCAGTACATAAAGTCACAACAGAGAAACGCAACAACAACAAGCAGAACGCCAAATGAGCTCTTGGAAGTCGTAAAAACGTACACAAAGTCTACATGCTGCGAGCAGCTACCAGGTTTCGTTTCGTTCTTCATTGGTCTCTTGTGTATTTGTGTGGTGGGGGTGCAATGGCGTTGCTGGGGGTGGTGAAGGTAGCGGGGGTGGTGCGCTGAACAAGCTCTCTATTCCAGTTCGACGACGGCGCCGACCTCCTTCAGCTGCGCGATCAGAGCCTCGGCCTCTTCCTTCTTCACGTCCTTCTTTAATACACTCGGAGCGCCTTCCACCAACTCCTTCGCCTCCTTCAGGCCAAGTCCTGTAATTGCTCGCACTTCCTTGATAACCTTAATCTTGCTCTTGGCATCGAAGCTCGCGAGCTTGACGTCGAACTGGGTCTTCTCCTCCTTTGGCTCTTCAGCCGCAGGCGCAGCGCCGCCGCCACCACCGAAGCCACCCGAGAACGCAGAGTCAGGGATGTTAAACTTTTCCTGATAGCGTGAGCGCACACACATTGTGGTTAAATCAGATAGAACTAGTTACAAGGCATGAATCGCGTGTTATACGCAATAAAACGCAGCAGGCAGTTGGACGTACCTGGATGGCGTGCGAGAGCTCGGCGATCTCCATCATGTTGAGCTCCAAGATCTGGTCGAGCACGGTCTGCACCTTTGGCGACGGCGCGAGCTCGTTCTTGACGGCCTTCTGCACATCGGTCTCCTCGGTGGAAAAGAACTTGACCTGCGCGAAGCGAGGGGCGTTCGCGTTGCGGCGCGCGAGGCTCAGCGCGCTTCGGGACACACGGCTCAACATGGTTCTCACGGCGTCACGAGCAGCTTTGGCTTCTTGCAGAGAGCGGAATGAGGAGATTGAATGGCGCCGCTGTGCCAATGGCGAGCCACCGCCACAAGCCGCGGCGCGCTTTTCTACCAATAGTATCACTCAAAAAAAGTTTCAGCCAATTGCATAATTGGAAAATGTCAATTTCCGGATACCCAGACCGTATCCGGATGGACCCCCTTGCTACCCCTCATACCCGAACAGTGGCCCCTCCGATGCCTCGCATTTCCAGATCGCCGCGTGGATCTGTTGCGCAGCAGATACATCCAGCAGAAGCAAGAAAGAGAGATGGCGATGGCATGCAAGACGCTCGCGCTGGTGGCGCTCTTTTTCGCGGCGTCCACGGACGCTGCGGTCATCAACACGTCGGTGCGTGCGTATGTTGATACTGAGTCTGGATATGTGTATGTGTGAGGGTGGCTAGCTTTTGTCCGTGTCCCCCACTGTCTGTGTTGCTTTTGAGTGAGGAAGACGAGGGGGATACTTGAAGAGCTACGCTGGGCCGGGTTGTGTGTGCGTTTATCTGTCGTCTATATCGAGCTACGATATGAAGCGGATGTGGGTTGGATAGATATGATGCTGCGGCTTGGATAACAGTACTGACGTGTTAGGGGGAACTTTGGTATCATTGTATTGTTTGGGCTGGTGTAGGTGAAGCGCGTGTTGGACTTAACCAAGCACGTCGTGCGCGTGAGCACGGACGTTCAGTTCGTGGACGCGGACCAGGACACGACCGAGTACGTGTTCGGTATCCCCAAGGAGCAGGAGCAGCACCTGGCGCAGCTGACCGCCAAGTGCGGCAAGAACCCGTGCGAAGTGGTCGCGGCGACCCACGTGGACGCGAACGCGCACCCTGATGTCGCGCAGTTCACTGTTGTGCTCAAGAACAGCGTGGCGAAAGGCGACGTGGGTCATATCAAGCTCACGTCTTACTTCACCCACGTGCTCATACCCTTCCCTGCCGAGGTGACACAGAAGGAAGAGCAGCTGGTGGTGTACGAGGATTCGCACTTGCTGCTCTCGCCGTACACGACGGAGACGCAGACTACGAAGGTCAAGCTGCCATCGGGACGCGTCGAGAGCTTCTCGCAGGTCGCGCCAGTGACGCGCAAGGGCGCGGCGATCACGTACGGTCCGTACACGAACGTGGCGCCATTCTCCAGCGAGTCCAAGTCGCTGCGTGTGCACTTCAAGAACCACTCTCCGTTCCTGACGATCACTAACTTGGTGCGCGAACTCGAGGTGTCGATGTGGGGGCGTGTGTCCGTGGAAGAAGTGTACGACCTGCTGCACACTGGCGCGAAGCTCAAGGGAGGCTTCTCTCGCTACGAGTACACGGCACAGAACGAGCGCGGCGCGTCGTTCCACGACATGCAGGCGTACTTGCCAGTGGACGCCGTGAACGTGTACTACCGCGACCAGATCGGCAACGTGTCAACCTCGCGCTTGCGCGTCACGAGCACCCGTCAGGACCTGGCGTTCAAGTCGCGCTTCCCGATCTTCGGCGGCTGGAAGTCCCAGTGGTACCTCGGCTACTCGGTGCCGACGCACTCGGTGTTGTCCCGTGAGGGCGACAAATTCAAGCTCGAGATGGACTTCTCGACGTCGATTGAAGGCGCTGCGGTGGACGATTTGACGGTCAAGGTGATCCTGCCGGAAGGCGCGAAGAACGTGCAGGTGAACCTGCCGTTCGCGGTCGACTCGCTCACGGACGCAACCCGCCAGACATACCTGGACACGCCGCTGGTGGGCCGCCCTGTGCTGATCATCAACAAGAAAAACGTAATCGCGGCGCACAACGTGCCGTTCGAGGTGACGTTCGAGTTCCCGCAGACGTTCATGCTGCACGAGCCACTACTGCTCGTGGGCGGCTTCCTGGCGTTCTTCCTCTTCTGCATGGTGCTCTTCCGTCTCGATGTGAGTCTGATCAGCAAGAAGACGGATGCGACTACCAAGAAGAAGACCGAATAAACGAAGAGCTACAAGTGACTGGTGGATAGCACAAACCAGTGTCAGCCTGGGTGCTCAGTGTGTCAATCAATCATTATGGAGAATGACGTGTGTTGAGTGAGGATCCTCGCAAGTTCAAGTGTTAATGAACAAAGACATTTTGATAAAGTTCGTCCGTCTGTCAATCTTTCTGTCTATCTTCGGGTAATGACAATTTCCAAAATGGTCGACATGGTTAACGTTCAGCAACATTGATGACAATGATGAGCAAGAGAATGAAAAGTTTGTTAGAAAGCGCAGTTTTATTGGTTGCTTAGTTCTTTTCAGTTGATTTGTAAAGTTCAGGTCAGAGAGCTACGCTAATGCTACAACACTAGTGATGAGACCAGTGCTGCAACAATGAGAAAGACCTCGTACCCATCCTTCCACACAAAACCACACGCTCAAGCAGCTGCTTAAGCGCGGTTCTGGCGAGCGAGAGGGCCCTGGAACTTGAGCTTCTCCTCGGCGGTCTGGAAGCGACCGTGTCCGAACTTGGACGAGGTATCGATGAACTTGAGCTTGATCTCCTCGAGCGCCGAGCGCTTCGAGTGCACCAAGAGCGACTTGCGGAGCGTAAGCGCGCGTTTCTTGACACCGACGATCGCGCCCTTGAGCATGAGCCAGTCCTCGTTGATCACACCGTAGTGTGGGAAGCCACCGAGAGGGGTGATCGACTTCTCAGTCAAATCCTGCTCCGTCATGCACGACTTGGCGTCACCAGCGGCACCGATGCGGTAAATCTTCTTGTTCACCTCGGTACGGTGGTGGTAACCGTGCTGACCAGCACGCGCCACCGTGAAGCGAACGCGCGATGGGTGCCACGCACCGATACAGGCGACCTTGCGGAGACCACGGTGGGACTTACGTGGGAGACGCGACACGCCCCAACGGGTGATCACACCTTCGTAACCGTGACCCTTGGTCACACCGCAGATGTCAATCAGCTCGTCCTTGGCGAAGACCGCGGCCACTGGCACCTGCTTCTCGAACAAGCTCTTGGCGAAGTCCACCTTGTCGGCGACCGAGCCACCGTTCACCTGCACTTCCAGGAGGTGCGCCTTCTTCTGGCGGAGGTTCACCTTGCGGATCTGGGTGTGGGCGAGCACACGCACGACCTGGCAGTACTTCTTGATGCGGTTGATCTCGTTTTCGATGTCCGCTGGGTTGGTCTGGTACTTCTTCGCGTACTTGGTGAACGCCTTTCGCTTGGCGTGGTACCAGTTCTTGTAGAAGCGACGCTTCACCTCCTCGCTCAAGTGCTCGGCCCACACGGTGGTCAGCGAGCGCAGGCCGCGAGGGGTCTCGACGTAGCCGACAACGCCGACGACCACCATCGGTGGCGTCTCGACGATCGTCACGGCCTCGACGACTTCCTTCTTGTGCGACTTGGAGCCAGGACGGTCCATCTCGCGCACGATGTGGGTCATACCCGCCTTGTAGCCCATGAAGGCCGTAAGGTGTGGCGCCTTGGAGGCGTCATCGCGAGGGAACTTGCGAACGCGGCCGCGGTGGTGCTTGGTGCGCTTCTTTGGCAAGAAACCGATGTGGCCGTGACGTGGGGCCTCGAACTTACGGTGACCCATGGTTGGAGAAAAAGAACTTGGTGCGAGAGTTACTGCAAAACTCAAACTAACACTTGCGGCAGACGCAGCAGGTCCAAACGCTTTGCACGCGCGCGCGCCGCCATCTTGCGCCATTCCCCCTCCACAGTCCACAGCCACAAACATGACCACTCACCAGCCAATCATCCTGTCAATCGCACCTAAGCGAGGAATTCCGAATAAAACCTGGCTTTATCCGGACGTACTTTTGATGAATGCTAAGGTACACCATTCGCATGTTTGGGTGATTGATTGGAGCTCTTCATGCACACGCACGAGTCCAAGGACACCACGCCACAGAAGAGATGGATCCGCTCGAAGCGATTCTCGCGTCCATGGCTGCGGCCACGGGCAATGCGCTTTCCGTACCAGCTGCATCAGCTTCTGGTGGTGCCAGCAGCAAGCAGAAGTCGTCGGCGCCTATGAAGACCAAGAAGAGACCGCGCGACGACTCTGAGGACGAGGATGATAACGACACGCTGACGTTCCCGGCCAGTGCATCCGACGACACCGCCATTTGGAACGCTCGCGTGATGCAAAAACTACCGAACGCGATCCTGCAGAAGACCGCGAAGGCAGCGAAGCAGTACTCGGTAACGCCACCCATGGAAATCTCTCGCCAGCAGACGGTGCGCACGCTGTGCGCCAAGATCACACGCGCGAGCGAAGATATGGGGATCGCGAAGCTGCCCAACTCGACCTACGAGACCTGGCAGTTCACATCCAAGCTCACGGTTGCAGAGGTATGTGTACCACGCGCCCGTCTCTGTTTTTATGTTTTCACAGTCCTGATCGTATGTGGCAATCTTCGCTGTATGAACAGAATGATCCGCTGATCCCTCATGCTGGCAGCGACTACAGCGGCTTGCTGGAGGAGCTGCTCAAGGCCGGTGCGCCGCGATCTGCTGCGACGAGAAAGTGCAAAGATCTCACGAAGGAGTCTGAGCGATTGCTGCGTAAGTTCGTGCAGCAGGACTTCAGCGTCGGCAAGAAGCACGTGAAGATCAGTGTCGGCGAGGAGATGTACCAGCTCGCGTACAGAAACTCGTCGGTCAAGCTGAGCAAGGCGCACTACAAGAAACTGCAGGATCTCTACGAGCGCCACCAGAACGTGTTGGTTGCATCGAATCCGCAGGAGAAGCGCGCGTTTGAGAATGCGCTCTTCAGCTTGCTTCTGCGTTACGACTCGCTCGATGGCGGCGGCTTCCAGGCGGCGCTGAATGAAGAGTGCTTTGACGCACTGCTCAAGCACTTTGACTGCAAGATGGAGTGCTTTGCGTCGCCGCTGAACTGCCGCTACGGCCAGTTCTGCAGCGCATTTTTAGACACGGATCATCCATTTGGAAGTGTCGGGAGCTTCTTTGAGTTCGCGCCACGCTCTGGGTACGTACGTAGTCGCTTATTTACTCACTTGACAATGACATTGTCTGAAGAAGAAGAGGAACCTTACCATTGTGCCATTTGCTCCTTCTTATCCAGATGTTTTGAAGCAAACCCGCCGTTCATTCCGAAGCTCATCAAGCGCATGGCAGATCACATGACTGCTCTTCTCGGGGCTGCGGGTGGTCCGTTGGCGTTCATCATCATCATCCCTGCTTGGAAAGAGACGCCAGGGTGGAAGCAGCTGAACTCGAGCAGATACAATCAGAAGCACGTATTGATTCCACAGAAGGATCACGGGTACTGTGAGGGCAAGCAGCACATTCGCAAGACGAGATGGCGCATCGCGTCGTTCGACACGAGCGTCTTCTTCTGGCAGAACTCGAAAGCCATGAACAAATGGAAGATCACAGAGCAGGCGATTGTCGATCTGAAGACCGCCTTTCTCTCTAAGCAAGCTGAGGAGAGAGACACGCTTGGACTTCGCAAGAGCGGGAAGCGCGTGAAGGCTGCGAAGAAGTAAGCACCAATAGAATAGAGTAGAATAGATAGATTCTTCATGTAGCTGATAATCCACCCCAGACGCACCGGTACATTAACGCTATGCTTAAAAAACGAAGCAACCGGACAAGAAATCGGACACTCATCTTGCGTCTGCTTACTTGGCTGCACGCTCTACTTCTTCCTCTTCTGCCATGATATTCCCGATGAAATCGAGAGACTCTTGCTTGGTCATCGGGTAGACGTTGCTGATCTTGTTCTGGTAACCAATCCCGTAGAACTTGTCAGCAACACTCACCAACTCTGGTCGGAACGTCGACGTGATAAACTAAAACAAATAGAGGAAAAGTTAGCACGAGAGCTTGGAAAACGCATTTCACAAAACAACACAACATGGTGCGCATACCTGAGCCGGGTTGTCGCCAGAGTGTGCTTGGCGGTGAATCAGAGCCGCTACAGCGGCACGATGCGTGGAGTCCAAAGCTTGGTCGATCTCATCAAACAAGTAGAACGGAGCTGGATCGCATCGCTGAATCGCAAAGATAAACGCCAGCGCCACAAGGGCCTTTTGACCGCCAGAGAGCTGCTGCATCAAATACGAATCTCCTTCACCACGGAAACTGACCTTGATCTGCACGCCCGAGAACGTGTCGACATTTGTTTCTTGAGCTCCCTTGCCAACAGCTGAAGGCTGATCAGCTTTGTTCGAATCTGCTCGCAAGATCAGCATTTTCCCTTCGCCGGTTGGAACCAACTCCCGAAACACCTCAGAAAAGTGGTGGGAGACACCCTTGAATGTCCGCAAAATCGCCTCATCTTTTCGCTTGTCAAGCACATCAATCAAGTCTTGGATCGATTCGTAGCCGTCATCAAGTTCTCTTTTGCGGTCCAGCAAGGTTGTTCGCTGCTCATTGAAGCTGACATACTGGTCCAGAGCTTTCTTGTTCACGTGGCTGAAGTTCTTCAGCTTCTCGTTTCGCTTGTTAAACTCCTTCATCACGTCTCGGAATGGCAAGTCTTTAAACTTCTCAAGCTCTATTGTCGGGAGCGTCCCGAGCTCACGAATATCCCGCATAGCGTCTTCTCGCTTCTGAAGCAGGCGCCGACGGTGATTGAGAATCTTCTCCGACCGACGAGCCTCTTGCTGGATCTGATCGTTCAGCGATGCGTTTTCTGCGTGTAGTGACTCAGTCAGCGATTTCTCATTCACCACTTCTTCCTGAAGCTTTGCAATTTTCTGCTCAATTTCCTTGAGCGACGCTGAATTCTCGTTCACAAGTCTGGATGCGTTCTCCAAATCAAGCATTTTCGCTTTGAGGTTCTCATCTCGTTCGCTGACTGCGAGCACCTCAATACCCTCTTCTCCAAGTTGTCTCGTAATTTCGTTCTGCCGTCTGACCAAGTTTTGGTCGAGCACAGTTTCGATGCCTTCCTTCTTGGAGCGCAGCTCTTGCAGGCGGATCTTCTGCGCACGTTCTTCATTTTGAAGCTTCGAAATATTCGTCGACAACGAGTGCAAGATATCCATCTCCTCATCACTGAGAGTATCGCGCATTGGAGTACTCAGCTCTGATCGAAGCGACATCACTTTTGACACCAGCTCTTGAACCTCTCGTTCTTGATTCTCCAAGCTTCGTTGCTTCTCTCGTAAGTTGGTCTTGTCGTTTTCAACCTGAACCTTCAGTCGCGAGATCTCTTCATAGAGGCGCTGGTACACTGAAATCGCGTGGTGTTTCTCCGATTCCTGCTTCTGGATTTCACCGATTATGCTGGCAACACGCTGGTCAGCTTGCTGAGCCTCGAACTTGATCTTCTGCGCATGATCTTTCACGCCATCCAGATCACGTTGAGCACGTCGCACGTCCATCATCGCCTTGGTACGAGAGCGTTGCGGGTCCTTAAAGCCACCGTTGAGCGCACCACGACGATGCACCATGTCGCCATCCAAAGTCAGACAGTCCATGTTCGTCTGCTCAGCGTACTGGACACAAGTATCCAAGTCGCGACACAGTAACTTTTTACCGAAAGCTGTCAGGACACCTTTGCGAACCTCAGAAGGAAAGCGAAGCTTGTCAATCAAAGGCACCACGTCATCATTCTTCGGATACTCGATATTGTCCCTGATTTTGAGGCGGTTGAGTGGCAAGAAGGTGATGCGTCCCATGTTGTTCTTCTCGAGCTCGCGCATGATCCTCGCTGCAGTGTCATCCGTGTCTACGACGACATGGAAGAGTGATCCACCTGCAGCTTCATCTGTCGCCGTGCAAAAGCGCTCATCAATTGGCTCAACAAGCTCAATGAGTGGACCATAAATCCCAGAGAAGCGACCTCGCTCGCTCATCTCACGCACAGCTTGCAGTCCGCGGCGCACATCGTACGACATAGTGCTGTGGAGGACGCTTTCGCCGCGGTTGAGCTGCTCCGTCAGCTTTCTGACGTCGTACGCCATCTGGTTCTCCAGACGCCATTTCTCCTTTCGCTCTTCGGATAAGGCATTCCGCTTTTCCTTCAGCTGCAGCAACTGGGAGCCAAACGTGTCCACCACTTGGCGATGATCCATCAGCTCGTCACTCTGTCGCTGGATTTGCCTTTCGCCATCATCAATTGCGCGGGACAGCGAATCGATAGCCTGCTTCAACGAGGACGCATCATCTTGCTTTCGAAGAATCACGCTGTCGATCTCAGTAACTTCACGTTGGAGGTATGCGTCTCGTTCCTTCTGAGTCTTGAATTGACTTTTCCGACTCTGCTTCGCAATCAGTTCGTCGGATCGCCGCATGCAGTCATGTAGGGCTCTTGATACTTGTTCATACTCCTTCTCGGCGTTGCTGTAAGCGGGAAGGACTTCTTCATCGAGCTCGCGTTGCTTCGTGTCGATATCGCGCTTTACCACCTTAATCTCCTTCGTCAAGACCCCTCGCTTCACAGCATCTGCTCGCACCTTCTCTTCCAGCTCCTTCACCTCCAACTCGAGTTGATAGCGGACTTCCATGAGTCCCTTTCGCTCGCTCTCAATAGCCGTCTGCTCTTCAATGAGGAGTGCAAAATCTTCATCTTTTGTCACCTTGTTCGATTCAATCCGCATGATTTCTCGGTGAATTCGGATCTGCTTCTCGTGAAGCTCAGTCGACTTTGCCGCTTCTTCCAATCGCTTGCGCTCAATTGTTTCAAGGTCTGCTCGGACACTCTGCAACTCCTTCTCGTGCATTGTGTACTCAAGCGCGCGCTGTTCTCGGTCGAGTTGCTGATACTCTCTGAGCTCTTCTTTCTCTTCTTCCAGCTCCATCAATCGCTCTTCGATGTACTTGATCACCTCTTGGATCTTCTCGCGCCGACTCTGCGTTTCTTGTACGATCTTCAGCGACTCCAAGCGGCGCTCTTCATAGACTTTCGTGCCGGCAACTTCTTTCAGCAGCTCTAAACGCTCTCTCTCCTTCATGACCGCGAGCGCGTTCACTTTTCCTTGCTGCACGATGTAGTACGGGTTAGAGCGAGAGAAACCAGCGCTCTCCAGTAAGTGGATAACGTCACTCTTCGTGATGTGCTTGCGGTTGAGGAAGAACTCGTCCTTCTTGACTCCAATCGTGCGGCGCAGCACTACTTCCTCCGTATCCACCGGCAGGCGTCCATCTTGGTTGTCAAACACGATTTCAACGTATGCCGACATGACGTGCTTTCCCGAGCCTTCGTGCAGCAGCGCCTGACGCTCTTCGGGGCGCAGGTTAGCGAATCGTGACGTCAGCAAGCCGAAGCGGATCGCATCGAAGAAGTTGGACTTGCCCGTGCCGTTGCGGCCGATGACCACGTTGTGCTCCTTGCTGAAGGGCTCGGTCGCGACCTGGTCCTTGTAGCTGCGGAAGCCGCACACGACCACCTGCTTGATGTGCATTGCCTGTTGCTCTGCTCTACGCGTTGGTGCTCTGCTGATCAGATGCGCGCACAACGGACGGACGGACGAACGGATCTCTCGAGCGCGCGACGTCTGCGCGAATGCGGTGCAATCGCCCTCCCTTCGCTTTTTTCCGCCTCGTTGCCGCTTTCCAATGCGGACACACCAAGGGAAACTTGCCACAGTGTAAACCATCACTCTTCCCGCCAGTCAACCCCTCTCAAACTCGCTGCTAGTTTCCGAAGACGAATAGTGCACGGTTCTCTATAAAGGATAATTGTTGCACACTCAGAGATTTGCTCCTTTTATAGGACCGCGCTCTGCTAAAAGGTACTGCGTGTCACGATCTTTTTACAGGACCGCGCTCTATTCGCTTGTTGCGTTTCACGGAAAAATTCCCTCGCGAAGGGAGAGGGGTAGGTACTAAGCATTTCACCCAATGAGCGCGCAGATAAATTTCCTTCAGTTTTCCAAGCTCAACGGATGACTCCCGTGCATCGGCTCGGCAAACTGAGAGCCTTTTTGATGCATCAACCAGAGCACAGAGCACCACCAGTATTTCACCCCGTCTAAGCGCGCACTTCCGTCCGCTCAAAATACTCTCCCTCCCCCCTCTCTCCGTTACCCACCACCACAGGTTTGCTCCTCGAAAATGGGAGAGTGGCATTCAAAAGCTCAAGAGAATAGCTTTCCTGAGTTTTTTTGTGTGGAAGCTCCTGTTTGAAGATCGATTTGTGCAAAATAGACTTGCCTGGGAATCTAATCATGTCAAACTAACCGTTACGAAAATGGAGCCAAAACAAGACCACCAGAAAGCTATTCACACAGACACGCAGCAAAGCACCTTGCAGTTGTGGGTTAAACTAAATGCTTAAATAGACACCAGGTCGGACTCCTGCACAAAACGCTCGTTCATTCATTTGGTGGAGACGCGTGCCATTCTGGATGTGCGATCGCTGGTCAGACCACTGGGACGGACGAACCAGCGGACTTACTCACTACAGTAATACATACTGCCAAAGACTGACTGACTGGATGAATGCATTTCAGATGAATGCGTTTTCGCATGCTTTTTGCTATTTTATTTCAAGAACGCTCGCTTCATACAGTTCAGAAGTGTGCTTGCTCGCCATATTTGCTTTTGTTTACGGAGATAGCATTCGCTTGAAGCTCCCCCTCCCAATCCCAGGCTGGCTCAGTCTCCACCGCACAGCCCGAAAATGCCAGCTGTTTGGGGAAAAAGTACACTTTGGCGAAACAGTGATGAAAGAGGAATCCGACGTTAGGAGGGATGACATTCTGCAATTTAACTACAAGATTTGTTTTCTGGTAAAACATTGACCTCAAAGAGGGGCGACGTGCTGCAATCTAAATAGATTCCCTCCGCCGAGCGTTTGTCGGTTGCGAGCGTGCGGTTTTGGCAAAACGAGTGGTCATTTTGGGATCTCCCTCCGACCGCCGAGCATTCATCCGCACGTGACGCCGAGAAGGAAGTAGAGCAGGATGTACGCCGTGTCCTCGACCACCCGCGCTGCGGCGCGCCAGCACCTCCGCACCACCGCCGCCAAGGTGCGTTTGTGTTTCTATGCTTTCTCTCTCTCCACGCGTGCGCTCTGTTCGTTTGAACGAGCGCTTCGTGTGCTTGGACTGCTTTTCTTACTGCTTGAGAAAGGTCACAAGTTCCTGACCACCGCACTTTGGCTTTGCTCTGAAATGATTCCTACAGGCCTCGATGTCCTCGAGCTGCGGTGTGCCAGTGCCTCTGTCTGTGCTGGACCCAAAGGGCAGTCCGACCATCGACCAGACCTACGAGAAGATGGAGAAGAACCTGCACCACGTGCGCAAGACGTGGAACAACAAGCCAATGACGCTCGCTGAGAAGATTATCTACGGTCACTTGGACGACGCGAACCAGGTCGCCGTCCGCGGTGAGACGTACCTGAAGCTCCGCCCTGACCGCGTCGCGATGCAGGACGCCACCGCGCAGATGGCTGTGCTGCAGTTCATCTCGTCGGGCTTGCCAAAGACCGCGGTGCCAACCACGATCCACTGTGACCACTTGATCACTGCGGAGAAGGGCTCGACCACGGACTTGAACAACGCCAACATTGTGAACAAGGAGGTGTACGACTTTTTGTCGTCGGCCGGTGCCAAGTTTGGCATGGGCTTCTGGAAGCCAGGCAGTGGTATCATTCACCAGATTGTCTTGGAGAACTACGCGTTCCCAGGTGGTCTGATGATCGGTACGGACTCGCACACCCCAAACGCCGGTGGTCTCGGCATGTGCGCCATCGGTGTGGGTGGTGCTGACGCCGTTGACGTGATGGCCGGCATGGCGTGGGAACTGAAGGCCCCGAAGGTCATCGGTGTGAAGCTGACTGGTAAGCTCTCGGGCTGGACCTCGCCAAAGGATGTGATCCTCAAGGTCGCGGACATCTTGACCGTGAAGGGTGGCACTGGCGCGATCGTCGAGTACTTTGGGCCAGGTGTGGAGTCGATCTCGTGCACGGGCATGGGCACGATCTGTAACATGGGTGCTGAAATCGGCGCCACGTGCTCCACGTTCCCATACACTGACCGCATGGCCGACTACCTGAAGGCGACCAAGCGCAGCGGCATTGCCTCGGCGGCGGACTCGTTCAAGGCGAACCTCCGCGCTGATGAAGGTGCGCAGTACGACCAGATCATCGAGATCAACTTGGACACGCTCAAGCCACTGGTGAACGGTCCATTCACGCCTGACCTCGCGAACGAAGCCGGCGAGCAGCTGAAGCAGTCGAGCGAGAAGAACGGCTGGCCAACGGAGCTGAGCGCGGGTCTCATTGGTTCGTGCACGAACTCGAGTTACGAAGACATGTCTCGCTGCGCGGAGCTCATCAAGCAGGCTGAGGCGGCTGGCTTGAAGTTCAAGGTGCCGTACTACGTGACCCCTGGCTCGGAGCAGGTGCGCGCCACGATTGAGCGTGACGGCATCCTGGACACGTTCCTCCAGGCCGGCGGTACCGCGCTCGCGAATGCGTGCGGTCCTTGCATTGGCCAGTGGAACCGTGAGGACCTGAAGATGGGCGAGAAGAACTCGATCTTCACGTCGTATAACCGTAACTTTGCGAAGCGTAACGATGGGAACCCAGCCACGCACGCGTTCGTGACCTCACCAGAGATGGTGACGGTGTGCTCGATTGCTGGCACGACCACGTTCAACCCAGCGACCGACTCGATCCCAACCCCAGACGGTGGTGAGTTCAAGTTCGATGCACCATTCGGCAAGGAGCTGCCACCACGCGGCTTTGACGCTGGCGAGGAGACCTTCCAGGCGCCACCAGTTGACGGGGCCGGCCTGAAGGTGAACGTCGACGCGAACAGCGACCGTCTTGCGCTCTTGTCACCATTCGACGAGTGGAACGGCAAGGACTTCGAGTCGCTCCCAGTGTTGATCAAGGCGAAGGGCAAGTGCACGACTGACCACATCTCCATGGCTGGTCCATGGTTGAAGTACCGTGGTCACTTGGACAACATCTCGAACAACCTGCTGATCGGTGCCGAGAACGCCGAGACTGGCGAGACCAACAGCGTCAAGAACCAGTTCACCGGTGTGTTCGACAAGGTGCCAGCCGTCGCTCGCCAGTACAAGGCGCAGGGCGTGAGCTGGGTGGTTGTCGGTGACGAGAACTACGGCGAGGGTTCGTCCCGCGAGCACGCCGCGCTTGAGCCACGCCACCTCGGCGGCCGCGCCGTGATCGTCAAGTCGTTTGCTCGTATTCACGAGACGAACTTGAAGAAGCAGGGCATGCTCCCACTGACGTTCGCGAACCCAGCGGACTACGACAAGATCTCAGGCAACGACAAGATCTCGATCCTGGGCCTGGACGACTTCCAGCCTGGCAAGCAGTTGACGCTCCGCGTGGAGCCAGCGAGCGGCTCGCCATTTGAAATCAAGGTGAACCACACGTTCAAC
The DNA here is from genome assembly GCA_038050575.1 of Globisporangium mamillatum. Classification (NCBI taxonomy): domain Eukaryota; phylum Oomycota; class Peronosporomycetes; order Pythiales; family Pythiaceae; genus Globisporangium; species Globisporangium mamillatum. The sequence continues at coordinate 11,514 of JALBYZ010000160.1, read as the reverse complement.
GACGAGCAGATCCAGTGGTTCAAGAACGGCAGTGCGCTTAACCTGATGAAGAAGGTGAACGCCGCCAAGAAGTAAATGGAGAAAGAAGGAGAGAAATTACACCAAGGGGAGCGGACAGCAGAAGAACGTGTGGAGTAGATCCATGCGCATTAATAGTTAGTGTGTGAACACAAAATATTCGCCGTTTGCTTTTTTTTACGTTGTTTGTTTTGCCATTGGCATGTTGGTTTTGGTGGAGATGATGATGACGATATACTGTATACATTTAGTACCGATGCGGCGAGGCGCGCGTGAGGAAGAGGTGGCGCAGAGCGTCGAGCGTGCAGCAGGATGAGGGCAAATGCGCCACCAACACCACGTGCCACAGATACGCACTTGGCAACTCATAGAGGACGACGCGTGAGAGCATGACGCCGCCGAGAAAGTGGCTTGCGATGTGCACTGCGTTCTTCTGCACGTCAACTGATCAGCATTGAGATTGGGCAGAATGCGCAGGGGGAGGTACGAATGCAAACACCTACCGGCGGCGAGAAGATGTCGACGCCGGTGACGAGACTGCCGGCTGCAAGCAAGAAGGACAGCGCCATCAGCACCACCGCTCCCTACACACACCAATCACATCCATTGTATCACATTGCGCGACACTGATAGCAGGCAAGCGTGCACTGCAATAGTACACTGCAACTACGCATGCATACCTCCACGCCCGCGAGCGGCAGCGGCTGCAGGGCCAGACAGGTCGCGATCAAATGGCCGCTCGTGAGCAGAAAGCGCGCCGCGAGCGCATTCAGCATGTCTCCTTCCCTTTCCTCGTGCGTTGTCGTTTCGACAGCTCATTTGAGGTGGTGTCAAGCAAGATCTCCTCAAGAAAGCGTACTTAGTCGAGTACAAAACTGATCTGGGAGGGATTTCATTACCGCCTGTGTGTCTGTTTGACAATCAGTCACACTCATCAATCTATTCCGCCAAAGAAGCACGAGAGAGATAGAGAGAGAGAACGAGAGAGAATGGCGGGCGGAGGACCCGACATCGGCAGCTACTCGCCGCTCACGGGCTTCGTGTTCATCTTCAATCTCATCGTCGGTGCCGGCGCGCTCACAATCCCGCATGCCTTCGCGCAGGTAAAGCTCAGACGCACAGACTCGTCAGAGTGTTCGCGATTAAATTAGTGCGCTTGTAGACGAGCTTAACCTGGTTTGTGGTGATACTGGTTGGTGTATTGACAGGTCGGACTCATCTATGGCTCGATGGTGCTCGCTGTGCTCGCAACCACGAGCTACGTGACCGCAACGTTCATGGTCGAGGCGATCGCGGGTGTCAACGCGCTCAAGAAGCGCGAGCGCCAATTGGGACGGAGTGAGCCAAAGCAGCAGAATGGCGCGAATGGTCTAGGCAATGGATACGATGACAATGACGATGATGACGATGACGATGACGACGACCGCATGGAGACCGAGTTCATGCCGCTAATGGTGCCAACTCAAGTACTTTGCGTTTTGACATGTCTTTTTTGCATTGCGTGTTGTTTAACACTCGTGGCTCCGCTTCCGGTCGTCATTACCATTTCTGTATGTGTTTGTGTGTGTGTTCGATTTTTATCTTTTGAACAACTCTACAGATGGATGACAAGCTGGAGAAGAAGTTGCTCGTGAAAAGCCCCGACGTGCTCTTCAAGTTTGATCTCTCGAAGAAGGTATGAGAGCCGTACACATTTGACTTACTTGTAGCTCTTCGCAAAAGCCTGACCTTATTGCTACTATGCCTGGATGTTCAGATGGAGTTGGCACAAATGGCGGAGACGCTCTTCAGCCGAAATGGCAACATCGCGTTCTACGCCTGCGTGATCGTGTACCTCTACGGCGACCTCGCAATCTATGCCGTCGGTGCGTTATCTCTCTCCTTGTGCATTCAATCAACCGTTATGTAGCTCTTCGCATCCCCAAGAGCTCACAATGCTAACATTACCTTATATGCATATCCTTCAAACTGTAGCGGTGCCGAAATCAATGCGCGAGATCGTGTGTCCGCGTCCGAGCCCGAACTTGTCCGTCTGGAACTGCTCGGAGCAATTCGACAGCTCGCAGCTCTACAAACTCTTCGTCGTGGCGTTCGGACTGCTGCTCGGTCCGTTCGCGTTCGGCCACGTGAGCAAGACGCGCACGTTGCAGTTTATTACGACGGTCGTGCGCCACGTGTCGTTCGGACTTATGATCCTGTTGGCGACGGTCGGCATCTTCCAGGGCGAAGGCCGCACCGTCGAGGACGTGCTGAGCTACGAGCGACCGGAGAACATCACGACGTTCTTTGGCGTCTGCATCTACTCGTTCATGTGCCACCACAGGTGAGATGATGGACAATGCTGCGATGTATTGCGTTCGAGTAGTCTGGCTAATCTGACTGTATTTGTGTGTGTGGTGGCACGGTAGTATTCCTGGCTTCATCGCGCCGATTACGAACAAGGCGAGAGTGGGTTTCGTCATGGCCTGCGCCTTTGCGGTACGCACTAACTGCACGATGTTACGAATTTCTATTGCGCCATCATCCATCCCGTGATCAGACTAGACTGACTCTGACGTTGATTTTGTGTTGATGGGGATTGTATCGGGCAGGCGGTGCTCTGCGTGTACTTTGTGCTGAGCTACACGGCGACCTTCCGCTTCCAGCCTGACGAGATCGACGTAAGCTCCATTACCTACTCCTAATACTTGTGGCTCTGTTCACCCTTAACTCGGCTGACAATGATGGCTTCTCTTATGTGAAAACAACAGGACGTGTACACGCTCAACTTCAAAAACTACCCAATCCGCGCGGTCGCGTACTTCCTCAGCCTCTTCCCCGTGTGCACGCTGAGCGCGAACTTTCCCGTGATCACGATCACGCTTCGCGAGAACCTGCGCACGCTTGCGCACAGCCTGACTGGCAGCTCCGAGGAGACTCACGATGGCGAAGCCCATGCCCATGATGCCACCGACGAAACTGGCGGCGTGTTGGCGTTTATCTCCCGTCACATGTACGCGCTGGTGGCGATCGTGCCGCCGCTCGTGGTCGCGTTCTTCACGGAGGACGTGTCGATGCTCGTGGGGTTCACTGGCGCGTACGCGGGGCTGGGCATCCAGTGGATCGTGCCGACGTGCCTAGTGTTCTGCTTGCGTCGACGTCTGGATAAGGAGCGCGCACGAGTGATGGCGACGGCGATCGCGAACGGCAGCAATGGCAGTGGCGGATACGTCAAGAGCGAGCTGACAGCGCAGAGCAACCGGAATCCGTTCGCGAGTCCGTTTGCGCACGTGGCGTGGCTCTACGTGATCCTGGGCTGCGCACTCGCGTCCACAGCGATCATCACGATCTCGCATTTCAAGTGAGCGAGCGCCTTTAGCAATTGCGCTCGGGTATGAATGAGGCAGAGGGGAGTGAGAGTTGATTGATCATTCGGGTGCTTTTCGTCCGTTTGCCTCTTCAGATGATCGGATATGCTTGTCATCACACTTGAAGCAATTGTATTGGCCAAAATCATTTAAAATAGCTTGATGATTGGCTGAAAACATGCTATGTGACACATTAATGCTTCAACATGATGCATTTGCACCAATTTAATGCACAATCCCAACTGGTGCCTGCACGACAAGCTGCGTGCAGCCATGATGAGCCACACCCACTGCGCGCAGTGCAGTGGTAGCAAATCGCGCGCGGACGCACCAAAAGCCTGTGCAACAAGCCCACAAATGGGTCTTTGCTGCACTTATACGCACTCACTCGTATGTGCCTGGGCTTGCAAGTGGTCAGCGTTCGCTGCCTGGGCTGCATGGGAAGAACGAGAAGACGCCCGGCAGCAAACACACAGCAGCGCACAAGGCGCGAAACGCTCATCGCCATCCATCCATATGATGCGCGAGCAGTCGTGCAGCTCCTAAGAGGCGCAAGAAGCCAGCACCACTGCGAGAGCAAATAAGCAAAACAAACAAAACCAGCAAGCGCTTCCTAGGATCTGCTAGCACGTAGCACAACACGCGCAGCACGTACCTCTTGTGCTGGTTCTGCTTGTTCGCTTGTTGTCTAGAGAGCGAGTACCTGTGAAAAAAGCACTTGCGATCACCGCGGGAATTTTGCGAACGTTGCGTGACCATTAGCGCGCGACTTCAAACAATTGCGAGTGGCGTGACAGGAAGAACAAGACAAAGAGCTTGTTGTTGGGTTTTGCAGCAATGCACTTGCAACTTGCTGTGCGTTGTTCTTGTGCTGATTTGTTTACTTGCTCTTGATATTGGAGCAGTCACGTTGTGATCTGCGGCTTGATTGCTTGAAGGCGCAAATGCAACTGACTCGCTGGTGCACACGAAACGTTATGGGTCACTCGGTCACTCACGCACTTGCGTCAGCGGACGCTGAGGACGCATGCAGCAAACATATCGCACGTCGTGAGTGTGACGAGTTGCGCGCACAGTCGCCCCAGCAGATCTATTTGCTTTGACACTTTGTATCCAACTGCAGACGATCCACCTGTGTGTGAAAGTGCTCACGTTGTTCGGACTGATGCGCGAATGCCACTCTCGTGCCCCCTATGCAAACTGTAAACGCAAAAGCAAGGCGCAAACAAGAGATGCAGTTTTTGCGTGCGTATCATAACTCAGCGCGCGAGTCCAACAACAAGCCAAACAAGCAAGTGCTTGTTGGTAAACACGCAGACGCAAGGACAAGCGAAAAACGAGCCAGCTCACTCCAGTGAGCGAGTACAAAGAGGCTGACAAGAGTGGCATGCGCGCACATGCGTCGTCACGTTAAATGCGGCCGCACACTTCGCCTGTTGATAGTTCTCGCTCTCGCCGTCCGCAGACACTGCTTGCGCAAGTGGATCCACACTCCAGCGCAAGCACTTGTTCTAGGAACAGTTTCGCATGTGTAGGCTTTTACGCGACGGTGGCGAGTGCGCAAGCGAGCCGACTGTCGTCGCTGTTAGCTCATCGGCGGCCTTTCTGACGGAAGAGCGACATTATCGCTCTGCGTTGAGCTGACTGACTTGCTTGCTCCTGATCACGAAGGTGAAGAGTTCAGTTCGCGAGCAGTGAAAAAGAAGAACGCTTTCGGATTTGCTCACGTTCACAAAAATTTCGTGTGTTCACATAAAAATTGTGCAGACTGATACTAGTGAATCAGCAGTTTAAGGAATCAGAATGGCAGTATTTTCTAGCAAAAGAGCACTCTTTGTGAAGCAAGAAAAGAACAGTTTTGCATTTTCTCAGAATGTCTGACTCTGATACGCAAATTCCCCTAGCGTGACACCCCTTCCGAGCAACAATGTCCTTTTGAGAAGGGAAGATCTTCACTTACCCTTTCTTTACGAGCATTTGAGGAGCAGTTGTTGCTACTAAAACTGCTGCGAGCCATGCCAAAGGCAGATCAGAAATACATTTACTCAACTACTCCTTTTCTAGCAAACCGTCTGGGATGTTTTTCTTTCACCCTCAAGTGGGAACCTGATAGCCTCGATGATTGTTGAACCCAGTGGCTCTCTATTCGGAGCATCAGCTGTGGGTTTCTCTGATTCTGATACCAGAGAGAAAGAGGAGGGGTTGGCGTGTCTGTCTGTTCTTTCTGCCCGGAGCTGAGCTGTGAAGGGCGGGCCACACAAACAGATAGACAGACACAAGCGAAAAACAAGCGCCGCCCGTCGACCAATTGAGCAAGCGTGAAGCAAGCGCATTCGCGACACATCAGGACGACGATCGACGGTCACTCCCTCCCTCACTTTTGCCGCCTCCTCCCACTCACTGCGGTGTGTGTCTACTACGGTACTCACTCCAGTGTCTTCGCGTCCGTCCGTCCATCGACTACAGTATCGATCTCTCGACTCGCTCGCCGGATTGTCCCTTTGCGACGCGGTCGGAAGAAGCGAAGAAGCGCAGACTCTGTCGCTAGCCTCCGCACCAAACACACACACAAGACAACTCACGCTCTGTCTCTCTTCGGTTGAAGTGCGCTCGCCAGATCGAACGACTCACTCGCTGGACGCGCGTAGCTCCTCACAACGCGATTCGACCGCTCCCCACCACAGACACCGCGAATATTCAGCAGCGCCCACCCGCCCACCCACCTACGTCACTATCTATCGATCTATCTGCCACCGGTGTGTTGATTGATTGATTGATTGATCACGAGACGACACGCACCAGAGACAGACAGAACACGCACGACAGACACGATGGCCGCGTTCCAAGCTCCTCCGCTCTCGGCGTTCTTCCGCAAAGAAGAGGACCACCTGGTCACGCAGGGGCTCACAGACGTCCACAGTGTCGCCATGTTCCACTCGCTCTACGACGTCGGCGATGTCATTGGACGGTGCGTACGCCCCTTGTAGGTGTTGAGACGTGTTGGTTGGGATGAAATGGTGACTGACCTTGTGATGTACGTGTGTTTGTGCGCATTCGCAGAGGCGCGTTCTCGATGGTGTACCTGTGCCGGCGGAAGGAAACGCAGCAGATCTTCGCCGTCAAGGTGATCAACAAGATGCTCTGTGTGAAGAAGAAGACGCTGCGCGACGAGATCACGGTGCTCATGCGCGTCAAGCACGCCAACATCATCAGTCTCGAAGAAGTGTACGAGAGCGAGAAGGAGCTGCTGCTGGTCATGGAACGGTGGGTTGTTTGCTCATCTTGCACTGTCTAGTATCAATGTGCAACCTCAACTAACCCACCACCATCACCACCACCTTCCTTGCTTTGCTATGTCGATGCAGTGTCACGGGCGGAGAGCTCTTTGAGCGCATTGTGCAGGTCGGCGTCTACTCGGAGCGCCAGGCCGCCGAGATTGTCGCGAACTTGCTCAGCGCTCTCAACTATCTGCACTCATGCAACATTTTGCATCGCGACATCAAGCCCGAGAACATTCTGCTGGCGAGCCACGACAGCGCCGAGGTGAAGCTGAGCGACTTTGGCATCGCCAAGGTACTCGAGGAAGAAGGCGAGGACGCGCGATCGCGGGGCCGCGCGTACACGAGCTGCGGCACCGACTACTACGTTGGTAAGAGAACGAGCACTTCGAATATTCGATATTTGTATGTATGCGCGAAGCTGAATTTCTGACATGCGGATGGGTTGATTTGTTTTCTTTGTTGTAGCTCCTGAGGTGCTGAATGGCGAAGGCTACGACAACAAAGTGGATCTGTGGAGTCTCGGCGTCGTCGTGTATATCATGTAAGCCTCGCTACAGCGAATCATGTTGTTTGTATGGCGATTGGCATTTGAGCAAGGTGACTCATTTGTTTGTTCATCGTTGCTAGGCTCTGCGGTTTCCCACCATTCATGGAGGACGAGAATAACTTCGAGTCGGTGTACGAGAAGATCCGCTCGGGCGTACTCGATTTCCCGGCGCCGTACTGGACGAACGTGTCGGAGGAAGGCAAGGATCTGATCCGCAAGCTGCTGACTGTAGCTCCCCACGAGCGCTACAGCGCCGCGCAGGCGCTCGAGCACCCGTGGATCAAGGGCGTGTCCACGGTGTACAATGAGCAGCCGCTGGCGTCCGCAATCCTCGAGATGAAGCGCTTCAACCAGAAACGACGATTCAACTAAAGAGTAGCGTTGCACAAGCCACACACGCACAGTCGGCCGGACGTACAAGAAGAGACCAAGACGGACGGACGACCGGGCGTATTCAATTATCAACCCCCCCCCCCACGCGCCACAAACCCCATAGAGAGAACTATATAAGCAGCGAATGCCGACCATCCATCCATCCACTCAGTGATCGACGACGTCCTGATTTCTCCAGCCCTTCATCACCAGCCACCCATTATAGACGACACCACCGCCACCACCATCACGAGCAGCCCAAGTAAGTAAGTACACAGATCAAGTGTTGTGGTAGTATTAATTTTCATGCGTATTTCTTCTTTTTTAAGTTTGCAGTTTGCTCCATAGACGACAACATCCCTCCAGTATTATTTCATGTTCCTAAAGACTTTCGAGTTGTTGATGTTGGTGGTGTTGTTGTTGCTGTTGGTGCTGTTGGTTTTCCATGTTCAAACACGCACATGAGCAACTCAACTCATACCTGCTAGGCGATTCCCAGATATGAGCAAACATTATAACAAGCATGCTGCTCACAGCAGAACGAATCTCTCGTGGTCCATTAATTAGAAAATACATAACGTTAGGGTTCAACATTATCGATCGATCCTCACTCCTTCTTATCATTGGAGGAGCTGCTGGTGTTATCAGGAGCGCCGCCAGCATTTTCGCTTGTGGTAGCAGCAGCAGCTATGGGCGGCTTTCGATGCCACCAGTTGGCCGCTTTCTTCTGCAGATCCTGGAAGTGCGCGCTCTCGCACACGTGCTTGATGCCTTCGATGATCGCGCTACAATAGAAAAAAAGAGAGAAAATCACCATTTACAACCGTGCAGACGCATTATTACAAGAACACAATGCAGAGCCACTTACTTGGAGTCCTTCGCCACCATCATTACGTTCGTGATGTGGTCCGGCAGCTCGTGCGCGTTCGCGGCGACACCCCCCGTCTTGAGCCGGGCAGCAAACGTTGCGAGACGACTGCAATTCAAACAAACAAACAAGTCAGCAAACAAACCACACAAGCATATGCTCCAAAATATGTCGACAAATAAATAAAACAGTAGTACCTCAGACGCACTGCCGCTGTCATGATCTGCGCTCCGGTCGTCATGGCCTTTGTGAGTGTCACACTGCCCTCGAGACAGTATACAGCAGCACGGACGTTCTCCCAGACGCGCAGCAGCGGTGAGCCCAGCAGCAGGATCTCGAATCCGTCAAGCGACTCGAGCTCGCCGTTCGCGTACAGCGAATAGAGACACTGCGCGTCCTGGAACTCCGACACGAGAAACGGCACGAGCGGCAGCGAGAAAGTCCCGTAGAAAGTGAACAGCAGCGCCAGCACAACGAACCAGGCGCAGCGCTTGGCAAAGAGACCTAGAGGGATACAACATGACAGAGTTGGCGGGTTAACAACAGCTACGAAGTGCATGCACATCGACAGCATGCATACACACAGAGCAGAATGCATACCAATCATGCCAACTTTCTTGGGAGGCGGGATCTCTTCCAGACTCTTCTTCAGGTACGCGACGAGCAGCGCCATCTCGTTGCTCTCGCTCAGGTGCGCCAGTTGGCTCTTCAGGTGGTGCAGCTCCGGCCGGAACACGTGCACCGCGGTCTTCTCGAACGAGCTGAAACACTCCGAAAGCATCTTCGTGAGCATCTCGAGCGAGAAGTTGGACGGCTGCTGCCAGTAGTCGACGACCCAGTTGCCCAGGCCGAGCACGAACCAGGCGTCGAACTCGACGTCCTGCTGGATGTCGTCGGCGACCTCCGCGTACAACTTGCTCCACGCCTTGCGGAACACCTCCTGGATCTCTGTAGAGGTCACGGAGCCCAACACAATCCCGCCAGCATCGATTAGAGCAGGCGGCAGCAGTCGCAGGATGTCGGCGACCTCGCCGCGCCACACACCCCAGTACAGGATCGTGACGGCGTACGCGGCGAACTTGAGCCGCTTGCCCTCGCCCCAGACCTTGACCTGGTCGCTCACGCCGTCCTGGAACGATACAAACACGAGCGCCGACGCGACGAGGAACACGAGCAGACTGAGTATGAGGTCGCGCTGCAGGAACACCATGAACTTCATCTGGCCAAACACTTTCATCGCGATGGGCACGAAGCAGACCACGCGCGGCGCCCACGTGAACGCGCCGAGCTTGTCAGTGGACGTGTGCGCCCACGCGTTCACCTGGCGCCACACGATCAGCCGTACTTTCGACCGGTATAGACACAGGAAGATGATCGACGCGGCCATGAACTTGTGTCTGTGTGTCAGCGCCTGACCAAAGATGCCCAGCAGTAATAGCAGGAGACTCATCGTGACGCGCTTGAGGTTGAGGAGCTCCGTGAGCACATAGAACGTCGCAAGGTGTGCGAGCTTGCTCAGGTCCAGATGCTCCAGGATCCTTCCCACCTTCTCTTCAAACATGAGCACGCGGTCTTCGAGCTTTTGCCTCGACAGCGTCGTCGTCGTAGCAGTTGACTCTGCTTGTTTGTCGTTGAATGCTGTCGAGAGCCACGTCCCAACCGCTGGTGCATCACTCGCTCGCGCAGTGTACGCTCTGTCATAAGCGTCAGACGCAGCGTCATCCTGATCTTCATTATCTACCAGGTCGTCTAGCACGGCGAGTCGAGCGGCGCGCAAACCAGCCTGTAGCTCCTCGCTCGTCGGATCAACCTCCAGGCCTTTTTTTTACAGAATACACATACGCATTGCGATGAGTTGATCAGCACCATAGCGTAGATGCATTAGATGTAGATGCATTAGATGCACATGCATGGCATGCACAAACAATCACCTTTCTTGTACCACACGATGGCAGCATCGTGCTCTCCTTGCAGACAGAGCGCTCTGGCGAGCAGCTCGTAGCCCTCCGCGCGCTGGCTGTTGAGCGTGATGCACGCGCGCGCGACGTCTGCCGCTTCTTGCAGCGCCTCGGGTGTCGCCTCGTCGATCAAACGCGCGTACTGCTCCAGATGCGGCGCCAGCGAGGAGCCCACAGAGAGCGCTTGCGACGACGACGCCATCTCTTTCTCTCTTCTTGCGCTCGTTCTCGCCTTTCTCGTGTGGTTTGTTCTTCAGTTTTTACTTTTTTGATTTTCTTTTTTGCGCGTCACGCTTTATCGTACTTAATCGAGAAATACCGATTTTTCAGACTTGATCGAGTAAGTACACTGTTGTTTGAAAGTGCGCTTTTTACGGTAGTTTTGATCTACCGGTTTTGTAAGCGGTTTTATGAAAGTAGTGGTTTTTGACAGAAATAGTGCTCACAGGTGCGCTTGAAAGTCCTATGAACACTTATTCCTTGGTTTACAGCTTGGAGAAAGGAAGGGTAAAACGTTTACCCTGCCCAATTATGGAGAGACGGCGTACGCCTTTCCAAGATGACTTGGTTCTAGTATGGCCGACGCAATTCCATTGATGCCCGCCCGAAATTACATCGGGTATACTGAAACCAAATCATCCTGGAATGGCTCGTACCAATTCGTGTATAAAACTAGAAGATTGGGCTGGCCATGTGAAGCTTTCAGCCCGTTTGCATCTCAGCATGCGAGTGCTTCGTCGATGCACTTACCTTTCAGATAGCACCCAGCCACTCACTTATTCACGCGATCTTGGAGTGTAGACCCGCCCGCAAGCAAGAGCAGCAGAGGATTCGAGAACGATGCTGTGAACAGGAAGAAACACTCGGACATCGGAGTCATATCTCTATGAGTGTGGGTAGGGTGGACGACCGAATGAGCACACTCAGTCGGTTGCTCTCGTCAGAACACAGAGCGGAATCAAGATTCCTATTTCAAGTACTATTTGCAGTTGATTGTCCCACGTCTAGGATTCGCATGCGTCAAAAATGAGAGCTAGGTTCAAGACGGGGACCTCCTTCTGCGCCTCGCTTCCTACATCAAGCACGAATCGAATTCTCACTGCTACGGCCAGTCTCTCGTAAA